>CM029652.1:40655994-40687203 GCA_017311315.1 Dendrocalamus latiflorus | reverse complement strand
TGTGGGCAGCGGCCACCCGGCAAGGCAGCAGCAGCTTCGGCAAGAGGAGGGGGTGCAGCAGCCAAGCGTAGCCAGCAGGGCCAGCAGCACACATGTTAGTTGGGATTAGGAAGGTTCTGTTATTAATTACTATATCAATTAGTCTTATCTATTAGTTGGGTTCCTAAAGGATATATTCTATTGTTTGGGACTCCTTATATAAGGAGGGGTCTTCTTAATAAGCAAGCAAGAAATAAATAAGTTCCTAGTCTCTCCCCCTCTCTACAATCAGGCCTTAGAGCATTGGTGACAGCATGGCCGACTGATCAAGGGCACGTGTCCTACCCCTCGGTTCGACCCGTACCCAACCTAAACCATAACAATTTGATACATGAGAAATTTCATTGCTATGTCAACAACAACAAGCACCCCAAGCACCTAAGGTGCTCAAAACAAACCAAAAGGAATATCAGTGCAAAACGTAAGACGTTGACATGTTGTTGGCTTGGTGCTGATAAAGGTGCTAAGGCGAAAAAGAAGTACATCATAACTATTAAAAGCATTAACAACGAGCATTTCACAGAGGTAGACTTCGCTTCACCATGCCTTTTTTTTAACTGAAACTCTGTACGATACCATTCTCAAACACGTCTAAATATTATTGAAGTACGGACAAAGTATCATTGGTTCCCAAGTCCTAACAGCTTAAGTTAGATGGCTGGTCAATTCAACGAATTATCTGAGCAGAAGGTGATAAGTATCAGACCTATTTGGCTCATTTGCAATAAAAAATAATGTGATTGTTGTATGTAAATGACTGGCCTGGATTATAACCACACCCTGAAGGTCACATACATTGTGCCAAATGCCAATGTGATTGGTCTAGCCTAGTGCACCAGTATCACCAAACCAGTTCAATATATGTCTTAGATTCGATCAAACTGACATGCCAAAGGGAGTGTTGAAACACAAAAAGAAATGCTAGACACTGAAACTGGATACCCATAAAGGCATTACACATTTTTAAGCTATTCAGAAACTAATGGTGTTGTGGCTACTGGCCAAACAGTAAAGTAGGAGAGTTGTGTAGTGGAGATGATGAACGAACAATGTTTACCCCTTCCCTTTGTCCAGGGCATGTATATATATTTCCCTATATAAACAGTACATTGTACATGTTATATCATGAGGCTTACAGGAGGTATAAATAGCTTTAGAAGGGAGCCCCAGACGAGGAAGGAGCAAAGTCCTAGTCGACAATCAAAACAGAGACTTAATTGGAAATTGGAACAACAACCTGTTTGGAGACAGGAACAAAGTCTTAGAAGATGATGGTGAGAGTTATAATCAGAAACGTCTCAAGTAGCCACATTTGATTCCAATCGACGCAAACACCACGTCTAGTGTAAGTCAGTGCAAAGTCTATCACGAATATGGAGATGATCCTAATCATAACCTCTGAGTAGTTCGCATGACCGACTAGTTATACTGATCAGAATACATCCTTTTGAGTGAAATCTGATCGGATTCTTCAAATGATAGGAACCAACTAGATTCGGATCATAAAGTACAAAATATACATTTCTTTTGCTAGTGAATTAAGATTACATACCTTGTGGCTCCCTTAAATATTTATATACCCCTGAGGGTGAGTTTTATTTCATATAATTCTGTGTTGCTCTGAATCTATCATGGTAAAGTTAGCAGAATTTCTCAATACTGGGATTGGGAGATCGAAGTTCAATTTAGAACATTAGCTAATTTTGTTATGTTTACTGTCAGTGCATAGTAGAGTTATTACACGTTCTGGTTGATGATTGTACCGTTGAGCTGAGTATGCTGTGCTGCCGGTGCTAGGAGGGACAAGTTGCTAGTCTCTCATCAGTTGTAATAGACCAATTGAACATCTCGGGATCTAATCTCTCGTCTGTTGCAGTAGAACAATTTTCTTTTTAGTTTTTTTTTTCAGTCGAGGTTTTCAGGTCCTAAAACCAGACTAGTTATCAGACATCTGTTGGTTCTAGTTTCTGGGTGGTTTCCACCTTCCAGTGAAACTTGGTAACAATAGCATTTTAAGGGTTTTTTTGTGCCCATCGATATAAATCACTTATACATGATCATAAATTGGTGTAAACAGACCAGAATTTGAGTACTAGATGGTTTCTAAAATTAGTCAGCCCTAGTTTATTCCACTCTGGTCAAAGCTTGGAATCAGAGTGTTTGTAGTTGACTTCATGCAACTCGTCCTTTGTACTGTAACATAGAGTGATTAATGTAGGTACATGCCGCCTATTGGATTTTGTGATCCGAATCTGGTTGGGTCCTATCATTTTGGTTTTTATAACCGCTTGAAAAGTTCGATTAGCTTTTGCTGAAGCAATGTGAACTGGTCAGAGGTTATGATTAGGATCATCTTTTGTGCGTGATAGACTCTGCACTGACCTGTATCAGACGTGGTGCTCTAAAGTACTTGCGCCGACCGGAGTCAAATGTGGCTACTCGAGGCCCTTTCCGACTACAAGTCTTCACCGTTATTTTCTAAGACTCTTCAAGCAGAGTGTTGTTCTCGTCTCCAAGAAGGTTACTATTCTAGTTTTCAAGTAGGTCTTTATTTCGTTACCGACTAAGACTTTGTTCCTTTCTTCGTTAGGGACTTTGATCCCTAGCCTATATGGGTTAGTTCTTTTGGGTTGTGACTTATGACTTTTGAATTCTAACTATTTGCGAGAGAGAGTATGAAAAGAGAGAGACAACTACATGCGATTTTGGCCAGTATAGCTGAAGTCAATACAGTGTCTACTACAATCAACTTGTAGACCCTGTCTCAAAAAGATGTATCATTTAAAGCTAGTTACTATAGCAAAAGCCAAAAACCATAAGCATGAAGCCTAAAAGAACCTAGCCTATATGTACCCCTGTAGTTACACGGTTAAGACATGTTGAAATTCTCTGTGATTTAATTCTCCTTATATAGTGATTTCGCCGATTGTATATCCGTGGTTTTTTTCCAAAAGGATTTTCGACGCTAAATCTACATCTCATGTTCTTGATTGTTCTTCATTGGTTTCGTTCTTTGCCTTGCCAATCTCATAACGAGTGGTAATCAATTCTAACAATTGGTATCAGAGCCACGTTCTTTGCCTAGATCAATCTATGGCACTATCAACATGACAACAATGAAGTATGATCTTCTGCTGCTTGATTGAGACATAAGATTTTCCCTGTGGTAGATCAAAATGAGAGCTGTTCTAGCACAACTCGATTTGATGCATTGTTGGGAATTGATAAGATGCCCATTACATGGTCTACTGAGAAGAAGTAAAGGAGAGATCATAAGGCTCTCTCTCAGATACATCTTCATCTTTCTAACATTATTCTCTAGGAGGTCACAAAGGAAACCACCACTGCTGTGTTATGGCTAAAGCTGAAATAGATCTGCATGACAAAGGATCTGACCAGCAAGATGCTTGTGAAATAGAAGATTTTTTCACTCAGATTGGTAGAAGATGGATTTGTGTTGAACCACTTGACTGCTTGTAAAGATATTGTCGTTGATCTTGAAGCAATGGAAGTCAAATATGAAGATGAATATTTAGGCATTGTCCTACTATGCTTGCTGCCCTATTTATTCTCTACGTTCAGATATACAATTCTTTATAGTCGGGATACTCTCACCCTTAAGGAGGTTTATGATGCTCTGCATGCAACAGATAAGATGAAAACCATGGTGCCGAGCGAAAAGATCGAGTTCACATGCAGAATGTTTGAATGTTCGTAGAAGACAAACTGAGAGGTCTTTGACCTGAGATTTCAGGAGTAAGAATAAAATCCAAGGCCGTTCTAAGTCAAAGAACAAGAAATCATGCCGTTATTGCAAGAAAAGTGACCACAACATATGTGAGTGCTGGAAAGTCTAGAACAAGGAGAAAAAGGAACAACAGTTCCAATAAAGATCAACAAGATGAAGAATCCACAACCACCATTGTTAAAGAAGGTTCCGTAAGAGATGTTATTGTTACCTTTGTTGTTGATTCCAAACGACAATGAATGGATTCTTGATTCAACCTACACTTTCCACATGAGTCTGAACCATGATTGGTTCGTTACCTATGAAGTGACTCTGAGTGGATTAGTGTTGATGGGAGATAGTACTCCATGCAAGATTGCATGTATTGGTTCTGTCCAGATTAAGATGTTTAATGGCACCATTAGAACTTTGTCGGAAGTTTGACATATTCCAAGCTTGAAAAGAGCCTTAACTCATTGAATACTCTTGATGCCAGAGGGTATAAGTTTTTAGGTGGACGTGGAGTCCTTAAGGTCTCCAAAGACTCTCTTGCTGTAATGAAAGGTGATATGAAGGTAGTAAATTTATATCATCTTTGAGGCACTACTTTGGTCGGAACTGTTGTTATTTCCTTGACCAGATTGTCCGATACCAATCAGACTAATCTATGGCACATGCATCTAGGACACATGAGTAAGCTGGCATGAATGAGTTGTGGAAGAGAAGCGGTCAAGGCATTAACCAGTTGAAGTTCTATGAACACTGTATTTTTGGCAAGCAGAAGAGGGTAAGTTTTAACACTGCTACTCATTCTTCAAAAGATATATTGGATTATGTTCACTCCAATTGTGGGGAGAATCCTGCACTCCATCCCTTGGAGGTGCCAACTGCATGTTGAGCATCATTGATGACTACTCAAGAAGAGTTGGACATACTTTATCAAGCACAAATCAGATGTGCTCAAGATATTCAAAAAGTGAAATATTATGATAGGGAAACAAACCAGCAAGCATATCAAGAAACTCCAAACAGATAATGGCTTGGAGTTTTGCTCGGGAGAGTTTGAAGCATTGTGAGCCACTACACTGTTTTGGGTACACCACAACAGATGGTGTGGTCGAGCGCATGAATATAACATCATGAAAAAAAGGTGTGGTTTATGTTGTTAACATCTGGTTTGTCAAGGAGTTTTTGGGCTAAAGCCGCTTCCATTGCATGTCATTTGATCAACCAATCACTGAAGACTGCCATAGATAAGAAAAACTCCAACTGAGAAGTGATCGGATTCTCTTATCGACTACTCGAATTTGATGATTTTTTTGGTTGTCCTACTTATGACCAAGTTAAATAGAAATTAAAGCCAAGAGTAATTAAGTGTATCTTCCTAGACTATAAATCTGGTGTGAAAGGTTACAAATTATGGAATCCTAAAACTAGAAAGGTGGTCATGAGCAGAAATGTTATATTTGATGAGTCTACTCTAATGAAAGACAATACAACTAGTGTTGCTCCCGAGAAGTAGCAGAAGTCCAGTGTGCATGTAGAGCACGTTGTTGATTCAGGATTCTCACCAAATGCCAACAAAAAAATTCACACAAAGACCCTGTTCAAATGTTGAACAATAGTCATCTAATAGGAACTGGTCGGAACCAATGATCCATTGTAGCTAATCGAGTAAGGAGGACTATTTAGCCTTCGAGTATGTTAACTGAAGAAGCCAATGTTATGGCTTATTGTTTAAGCTTGGTAGAAGATACTGAAGGAATTGCAGAGCCTTCAACTTATTCAGATACCATCTGCTATGACGAATCAGATAGGTGGATAGCTACCATGCAGAATGAGATGGGATCTCTTGAGAAGAACTCCACTTGGAAGCTGGTCAAGCCCTCAATTGAAAAGAAACACATACGCTACAAGTGGATTTGCAAGAAGAAGGAAGGCACATCACCAACCGACCAAGTTAGGTACAAAGTGAGGCTCGTTGCTAAAAGATACAATTAAATCCCAAGCATTGATTTTACAGATGTCTTTTTCATTGTAGTAAAGCAAAAGGTTTCATTCATACTCATCTTAGCATTTGTCGCTATGCATGATTATGATCTTAAGCAACTAGATGCTAAGACTGCTTTCTTACACAGGGAATTGGAGGAAGACATCTATACAGAGCAGCTGGAAGGTTTTGTTATTTTGATAAAGAAAAATTTTGCATGCAAATTGAAGAAATCTCTTATGGCCTGAAGCAGTCTCCCAGACAGTGGTGTAAGAGATTTAACTCCTTTATAATCTCTCAAGGCTTCAAGATGATAGCTGTGTTTATTTGAAGACTAACAACGGTTCAACTATCTATTTGCTCCTATATATCGATGATATACTAATTGCGGCAAAAGATAAGTCTGAAATTTCAAAGCTGAAGGTATAATTTAGCAGTGAATTTAAGATAAAAAAATTTTGGTATAGCAAAGAAGATTCTTGGTATAAAAATCATTAGAGACTGACGGTTTGGGAAAATATACCAAAGTTAGAAAGGATAAATTAAAAATTTCTTCATCGCTTCAACATGCACGAGGCTAAATTAACCAGTACACCACTAGCTACAAACTTCAAACTCTCTTTAGTATCAAGTCCACAGACAGTTGAAGAAGTTAAATGCATGTAATCACTTATGTACGTCATGGTCTGCTCTGGCCCCGACCTACATCATGATTTGAGTGTTGTCAGTTGATATATGGCCAATCCTAGCAAAGACCACTGGAGGGCTATTCAGTAGATCTTTAGGTATTTAGGGGTGTATTTTTTATGCTTGTTTGTATTTTGGACATATTAGTGATGGGCCAATCAGATATGTCGATTCAGACTTCACAGGAGATTTGGATAAGCGAAGGTCTCTTACTGGTTATTTCTTCACGGTTGGAGGCTATGTCATGAGTTGGAAAGCTAGTTTACAAGCTATTGTTTCTATTTCAACCACTGAAGCTGAGTACATGGCTATTTTAGAAGCCTATAAAGAAGTTATTGGCTAAGGGGTCTTTACAATGAGCTTTGTGGACGTATATCTTGCACTAACATTTTCTGTAATGATCAGAGTGCTATTTGTATTATGAAAGACCAAATGTTCTATAAGAGAACAAAGCACATTGAAGTCAGATATCACTTCATCCAAGGAGTTATTACACAAGGTGATATCAAAGTTTATAAGATTAGTACTCATGAGAATCCAGCTGATATGATGATAAAGCTAGTTCCTATCGCTAAGTTTGAGCTCTACTTAGACTTGGTCGTTATTGCTCGTTAGTACTTTTAGACATTTGATGCACAAGAGGCATTATATAATTTCATTGAGAAGTTCTTTGTTTCTTCTTTTTGCTACAGGAGGAATTTTGCTCAAGGTTGAGATTGCTATATTTTGTGATCCGAATTTGGTCAGGTCTGACCATTTTGGTTTTTCTGACTGCTTGAAGAGTTCGATTAGGTTTCGCTCGAGAAATGTGAACTGGTCGAAGGTTATGGTTAGGACCATTTTTGTGTTTGTGATGGACTCTACACCAACCTACATCAGACGTGGTGCTCTATGGTATTTGCGCCGACTGGAGTTAGACATGGCTACTCTAAGCGCTTTCCGCAACGCTTCACCATGAACTTCTGAGACTTCGAGCAGGGTGTTGTTTCCATCTTTGAGAAGGTTATTGTTCCAGTTTCGAGTATATCTCTGTTTCGTTGCTGACTAGGACTATGTTCCTTTCTTCCTTAGGGACTCTGATCCCTAACCTATATATTTACCCCTATAGTTGCACAATTAAGACACGACGAAATTCTTCATGCTTGCAATTCTCCTCATATAGTGATTTTGTGGATTGTGCCTCAGTGGTTTTTTCCCTAAAGAGTTCTTCATGTTAAATCTCTATCTTGTATTCTTGATTGTTTTTGTTGGTTTCATTCTTTGCCTTGTCGATTTTGTAACAAATGGTAACTGATCCTAACACTATTGTATTATGAACCAAAAAAAGGGATGAAGATGATCCTTTCTTTTGTGAACTTGTGTAGATTAAAGAAAAAGCCACAAAGTGGAGTTAGATTATGGGTGTTGAATTGGAAATGAACAAATGGTATTGTACAAACTTCCAAAACTTTACAAAGGGATGACTCTAGGGTACTTTGATCCTTGCTATAGACTTTCTAATTTTTTTGCAATTATTTGTAATCATCATCTTTCAGGCTTTTAAACGATTTGTTGCAACCGCATCCTTCTTGTCTTTTAGGCTTTTAAAGAGTTGTTGCAACCACATCCATTATTCAAATACAATGCAATAAAGTTATTAAGAAATTGTAAATTTGTAATGTGGTTGTTCATCTGTTAATTGAGAGCATATTGAGTTCTTGTTAGCATGTACCATCTGCCTAATCATCTAATGCATACTTACTACAGATGGGAAATTTCATACCAAGCCGCTCCAGTGGAAAGGTGTAACATCCCCAAAATTTGGATATTCAAAATATGGAATTGTTAAAACTTTTCTTGCATTTTGCTGGCGTTCAAATTTTCTTTTGAATATTTATTTAAAATCATTTGAGTTTTGTGGCATACAAATTAATATATTGAGAAATAATGCAAATTTTAAAAAGCAACGATGGTGTCAATAAAAGAAATAGAAAATCCAAGGATCTACACATAAATTAAAATTTAAGTATTAACTAATGGAAATAAATATTTGAAATCCAATTTACTTAGGTAAAATAAAAGCAATGGCTAAAGGATTATTAAAACCTCACATTTAATTAAATAGTTGAAAATTAAAACTAAAATTCTAAATGTCATGCAAAAATTAAAATCAGTGATCATAAATATGAAACAAAAATTTAAATTACAAGTCTGAAATTTCAAAACCAAGCTTAAACATTTTATCTTCTTCTCTTTTCCATTTTACCCTTCCCTGTCACTGCATGTGGGCCCCACCCTTTTGTCTCTCTCTCCTTCCTTTCCTCCCTCCCACTCCCTTTCTCTGCCCAACGGGCCCATTCTTTCCGCCTCCTTCTTTCTTCCCTCTCTGCACCCGTGAGCCGTCCGCGTCGTCTTCTTTCTTTTCTTCCCCCCGATAGCTCTCTGCCTCGCTTCCCCGTGGCAACCATGCACCGCGCCACCTCCTGCCACTCGTCACCGCACGCATGCTCCGTCGGCATCACGTCCCCTCCGCCCAGGCCTTGTCGCAGTCAGCCCGCCATTGCCCACAGGGACAGCGCCGTTGCCCACAGTCTCACCGTGCGTCACCATCGCCCACAGTTTCTCCCCCACCTGCAGTACCACAGCAACTCCCCGAGATATAAAGGGGCTCCTTTGAGCTTGCATTACCCCCCTACAACTGCCCGCCCTTGCTCCTTCTTCCTCCCGACCTAGCCTGGCTCACATCGCGCGCCGGCCGAGGCTAGCTCTCCACATTCTGGCCATTTTGGTGACGTTGCCGTAAAAGTGAGCATGCCACATCATTTTCCTGGGCACATTCCATCGCCCCTCCAGCTTAATTGGAAAATCCCTACCAAGCTCACCACACAGATGTTCTTCCACATCGCCGGTCACAACCACTACCGCTAACGCCATTCCT
Organism: Dendrocalamus latiflorus; assembly: GCA_017311315.1. Classification (NCBI taxonomy): domain Eukaryota; kingdom Viridiplantae; phylum Streptophyta; class Magnoliopsida; order Poales; family Poaceae; genus Dendrocalamus; species Dendrocalamus latiflorus. Next base: position 40,677,843 of record CM029652.1, on the reverse strand, counting down.
CCTCCAGGGCACCTAGGGCCAATTCCTTTTGTGAGCACCACCTACACACTGCCAGCGTTCCCCACCATGACCAGAGCTCTTCCCCCACCCCAGCTCGCCGCTGCTAAGAAGCCCCTTCGCGCCGCCCATGGTCTCCATCGTCGGTCGGCCTCGGGCCCCCGCCGGTTTGATCAACAACGTGGTAAGCATCCACCTACCCGTCTCCTGCTCATGCTCACCCGAATTCCTTTCTCCTCCCACCCCGGCGCCGCCGCCCCGAGCCCACCTCACTGTCGGCCGCTTCAAGCTACCGCCCGCCTCGCCGCCTCTCCGACCAGCGCGCTGCCTCCCAGAGCCCCTCACCTTCCCCACAACCCATTTTAGTGGTTGTCACCCCCTCCCTGGCCACCGCCTACCACCGGCGAGCTCAACACCGAGCGCCACCCGAGTCCTTTGCTTTTCCACTGTTTAGGGCTCTGCACTTGCTTCTTCTAATATAATACCTCCTTTGATTCATAAGCGGGCCGCCGAGTCACCAATGTGCGCCTAACACTCTCACCGCCGAGGTCCTGGGTTAGAACCGCGCTCGACACATTTCTGTTCATTTTTTTATGTTTGTTTTTAATAACCCATTTCAGTTAGGAAATCAATCAAGGAAAATTAAGAAATAATCCATGAAAACTAATAAATTTAACTAGGATGAAAATGAGATTATTTAAGATTTAAATTTGGGTTAGTTCATATATGAATAAATAATATGGTTTGAATAATTATCTAAAAGAATAATTATTAATTAAAGGCATTGATAAAGAAAAATAACTTTGGTTAAATGTCCAGATTTAATAAAGATTACCTTAATTATAATTAAAATATATGCACTAACATTTAACATGCCGCCATTCAATAAATCTTAGTGGTAGATTTTATTAAATAGCAACTATTGAAATATGTCCTTGTATAACAAGCTAGGACCTGTATAATTAGATCCTAATTCAAATTAAACTAAGCCTACTAATGCTCAACTAAACTCATACACAGATTCATATGTCTAACCTAACTCATCGAACTTCCTTGATAAATACAAAAATAATATAAAACGTTATTAATAAAAAGATTGAGTCATCGAATTCTACCACCGGCTATGCCTAGCCATCCTCAATTCTGAAGCGGAATATTCCTATATCCTAAACCCTCCTTGACATATGTCTCGGCATAATTCTCTCCTTCACCCTTCCCCTCGCTCCAACCCCTTTGACTCCGTCAAATACTCCGTGCCTAGCCACCCTCAAATAACCCGTTTAATCATAATAAAAGCTAAACAAGTTCAATTGGATTTATTTGGATCTTTTTAGTTATTTGCATTTATTTGAATTCAGTTGTTTAGCGCGTAATTAGAAACTGGAGTCCTGGAGAATTAAGGGATCAAGCGAGATCAAGAGCAAGGTGAAGATAAAGACCAAAAGCTCAAGCCCATCGAATGAGAAAGTCTTGAGTGAGCTCAAGACCGCGGTAAACCACGCCAGACGAGTCAATACTTTAATCATATTTGAACCTACATTTATGCAAATTTATTTCTGTTTTAAACTATCAACTTGCATGCTGTTATTTTATGTGTTAATTTATGTTCGATTTCAAGTTGCTAGTTATACACCCATTATTGCACTTGTTAATATTACTCTCCTTGAAACCCTTGGATATATGAGCCTTGTCACCCTAGCAAAATTATAATGTTATAACTTTCGAAAATAAGTCCACAACTATTCGCTATGCTTAGCATTGCTTAGATATTCGGGGGTATCAAAAATGCCCCAAAACATTACCTTTAAACTATGAATAACTGATTTGGGAAGTTATGGTGGAAATGTTTGGTATATTTGCCGAGGATATTTTATGTTCTCAAAAAATCCCAACTTGCTTATTTATCTGGGCAGATGGTTTGGGAATGTGAGTGGTGTAGTGGAAGCATAAAATGGATAGTGGCAGAACCGTCCAGATAGCCCTAAGGATCGAATCTTGTGATGACCTCCCAGTATACAACAGTACAACCACAAGCTAGCAAAATGTAGACAGGGCTAACTAATTTGTGTAGCTCTAAAGTGGTTACGTGAAGGTGTGAACACAAGCAAAGGGATGGATGGTCTCATCCCCGCCTTTGCCCGTGATGGCTCACGAGGGACCCTTGTTGAGGGATGCACACATCCTACAGAAGGCAGAACTTACCGGGTGTAACCACGGTAGGACTATGCATTGTAAAGGTCCTGTGATAATTTACTCAACCGCATGTCTAAGGTATCGTGTGGAGCAATGAGTGGATTATCTCTTGTGGGTAAAGTGTACAAACTCTGCAGAGTGAAAACTATTTGAATAGTCATGCCCACAGTCAAGGGCGGACGTGGGAACTTAACCAGATATAGTTCTATTTCAAAAACAACTTTGTGGGTGGAATTGGAAAAGTGGAGGGCAATGGAAAGCCCTGATTTGTGTTGCCCTGGGTGTCGTCCCAGTGATAATGTAAGCGGTTATAACACTCAAAGGTTAGCATATAGTGCAAAACCATGCAACGGTGGATGAAATCTGGATCGCTATTTCTATTGCATTCTTTCACACACTATGTTTTAGTTCAAACTGCTAGGTCTCAGGGAATTTCTATGTACCATATTTCAAATGCAATTTATGGCAAATAAAATAACCTGAGCCTTCCCTTGATATGCCATGCATATTACCTATTTGCATCCTATGTATTGGCTTGCGGAACACGGTGGTTTGTGCTCACCCTCGCTCTACAATTAAACCAGAATCAGGAGTCAGATCACTATGCTTCAGCAATACGCCTGGACAAGATGGTGAAGAAGATGAAGGTGTCAAGAACTAGGTCGCGAACCCCCAGTTGGCTGCCTGTGGGCATGTCCTACGGGTCCCACCTGTGTGCTTCATTTTCGATGCTGCATTTTATTAATTTTGGCCTAATCGGCTCATGAGTAGGTCTACTATTATATTTACGCTTCCACATGATATGTATTTTGATGTTCAGTATTGTATCTGTAAGTACTATCTACTGATCCAAGGAACAGTGCGGTGGAATCACAGAGGATTCCGGATTGTAAAATCTGAGTCCTACAAAAGGGATATCATTAAATTGGATTACGATATGCTATACATCAATTCTGGGGAACTTGAACTTGTCTTGGAATTATCTGAGGTATTATTTAAGCCTTATGCCCATTGGCAATTCTTCATATTTACGACATATGTCCAATCCTATAATTCAGACATAAATAGGTTTTGTTGTCAAGAAACGTACAACATAAAAGTTAGTGGGTAGTACATATCCATGATCCAGCCAATTTTATGTTGGTGATGAAACTAGGAGACTAAGTGGTATTCGGTGTATCAATCATGCGTGGCAATCAAGTTATGGAAGTATTTTTTTTGAGGACCAACTACCATGGACCAAATTATAGCTAGGGAACTGCGTAATTCTCCAGACATCTGTTTTTTTCTAGTAGCTCTTAGTAATGACCATCAGGCTCTGCTACCATGCTTGCGCCTATTGTCTCATAGGTTTCAAGCTCCGTTTGAGCCCTTGAGAGATGAAGGGGCTCAAGCTCAACCTATACAAATTTATCCAGGTTTACTACACTGCCACTATATGGTGCCAATTTATGCTGCACATGCCACGAGCAGTTACACTAGTGTTCACCCAATTGGGACCCTACTTGAAACGTCAAATTTTTTCCCCATTTTTTCGAGAATAGAACTATTTTTTTATGAAATTCCCGTGTTCCTGGAACAGACCATGAACATTTTTACCACAATCATCCATGCATAATGCATATGTGCTCCTCACGTTTTCACATACAAAGCAGTCACCATGTTGTCCTGGAGTCAGCCATGTGCTAACCGGCCGTGGCGGTCTAACCGGCCGTTGGTTAATGGCCAGACTAACCTCTGGGAAATTAAGTGAGTTGAGTTGGTTTTAGTTGTGTTAGTCATGGCGTAGGTCTATGCAAGTGTTAGTCACGGTGGGAATCTATGCATTGTGAGAATCTTGACGTGGGTGCCAAGTGGTGCATGTTTGCATCGGTTTTGTTAATGAGAGTCAAGTATATGTCACTTGTGCTTGGGACAGTTGTTTGTTCTTTGATGTGCAAGGCACTTAATGATTATTGCGGTCAACGGCAAGACCAATGTTATAGGAAGTGCCCTAAGGCTATATATAGTTGTGTAAATCCGAGTGGAACATCATCTTAACCGGAGAAGCACGAGAGAAAAACAAGAATCGTGATAAGACAAGTGCATGCATGTGGTGTGCCATTAGACTTGGGCATTTCAAGTGGTGATAGTCCTCGGAGCAGACGTACGATCTTGGTAGCAAGTCATTGGGTATCACGGACTTCGTTGTGGTGGTTCTTCGAGGAGAAGCACTATGAAGACCGGTGGGTGGCAATTGAAAAAATTATCTAATATAGGGTGGAGACGCAGTTTATAAAACCACGGTGATGGGCTAAGTGGTTTAGGTCACATCTTGGAAAATGGAACATCTTATCAGGCTATTGGAGTCATGTGGAGGTCGCGCTTCGAAAAATGTGCAAGTTTGTGAGTGTAAAATCTATTTGTGTGTGGGTTACCAGGTTTCTCCATTTGTAAGTGGTACTCATTAAGAGTGTGCTGGTTGTTAGGATTTGGTGGGAAGTGAGGAGCCTCCACTATATAAGCCATTATGTGTGCTGAGAGAGGAGAGTCTTTAGAGGTGCTTGGAGAGAGATGTTAGGGTTTTCTTGTGCTGAAAACTTTGTGTCTGTACTTGAGGGTTACAACCCTGTCCTTTATAAGAGAGTGACTATAAAATATTCCTCTCACAGTGAAATAAGCTTCCAAATTTTGTCCAAATGAGTTGTGCCATGGATGCACCTCGTGCTTTTGATTTGCTTGGTTTTCACGTTTGGATTTCATATCCTCTTGATTTTTCTTGGTGCTAATGACATGTACTAGATGGAGATATCTCTTAGAGATCAAATCCTATTCATCTAGACACTTTCTATGGAAAATTCTTGTGATTGCTTGGGTTTGCTCAAGGAAGGGGTGATTTTCGGGTTTTAATCTTGAGAGTGTTTTGGGTTGAGTTTATATTGTGATCTAGCTTACTATAATATATGAGAATACATCTAAGGTCATCTAGATAATCAAGAACTCACGAGCAAGAGCGTATCAATGTTTCTCTTTTTTGTCCCGATTTTGGTGTAACCTTCCTTGTTTTGGATAAATATTGAGACTTTGGCATTGATCTTCATTATCTAAGATTGAAAAAAGTTTCTAACATTGTAGGGAGGATTTGTAGCAAGTTTTCGTCCTGTTAGAAACAGTGGTTTAAGAGTTAGCCATTTTCTTAGTCGTATGTTGTGTTGATTTCTTAGTCGTATGTTGCGCTAATTTTGTTGAGATACAGGTAAGTTACACTAGCGCAGTTTAAAATTTTCTACCACATAAACCAGAAAGCCATATGAGTAAGAGATCATAGATCATACCCACTAGACACGTAGTGCAGCGAAAGTAGAGTTGAAGTGGCTAGTTCAACGAAGCGCGCATCGGTGTAGTGGAAGTAATCGATCGTCCTCTGCATAACCGTCTTCTCCTGGTGATCAGCCCGATCAGTTCCGCAGTCGTAGCAGCACCTCTTCCGAGGTCCACACATCTAGGGATGGAACTCTATGCATTAGTGTGCTAGCACCAACGTGCACGGCAGAGGTTATGAGAGGTGGCGACTAGGGTTTTGATGGGTGTGTCTCGGAATACCTCCCTCAGCCCCGCACCTCCTTTTATATAGCTCCAATCAGATCTTTATCTGATACGATCAGATAGCGTACCCAACTCAGAAAGCCTCAGGCTGGATCTTTATCCAATACTAGTAGAGATCATATCCCACTCGAAGAACCTTCAACCGAATCCAATATGAGTAGAGATCATATCCCACTCGGAGTCTATCATCCGGACCCTTATCGTTCCGACCCGTTAAGTGTGTGGCCCCATAGGTTCATGTATATTTGGCCATAAGCCGAAAACTCATTTCTAGTCTATAAGTCAATAGCGGTCCCTAGCAGGATATATAACGACTTCTAAATATACATAAATATTATATCGGTTGAATCTATATAGTGCTTGTGTACCGATCCCTTTGTTTCATAATACCATATCGAGCTCTAGATGAGAAGCGTGTCATCCTATGATAGCTTGATCCTTCAGTCGAACCTGTAGTGGATTACTCAGTTGTGATTGACTCCTCAACCACATTTGGCATGCCCATATACTTCTTTAATCAAACCACATCGAGGGCTCAAAGATATCTCTCCTTTATATAGGACGGGTAAATTCCATAATGATCGCTCATATTCCTCTGTATATTTCATAGTAAACCCGAAAGTTACCTTTATGACCATCCAGTTACAGAGTAGTGTTTGGCAACCCCTAAGTAAACTACTACACATGTAGAAAACTGTGACGATCTTAGGTTTAAAGATTCTACATACACTATATATGATACCAATTGATGACATTTAAGAATATAATAATTCCCACGGTGTCTCATGGTAGGTCAATCTAACACCATATTCTCTAATATATGTTTACATTATTGATTTGATAACCTATATTCATGATCTATGAAATATGATCATCAATCAATACATGTGCTAATCTGTAAATCATAATTGTCCTATATAATGACATAAGATCAGAGATAATTTAGAATAACATCAAAACATGAATAAAGAGTTTCACGAATAAGTCACATACTTGTTGATCGATATAAAAGACATTTATTCAAGAGACAAAATAACATATTATTCAAAAAAACTATAAACATAGAAGTGATACAATCATCTTCATGATTACCTCTAGGGCATATCACTAACAAATTTTTGCCTCTGTTCGGTGAGCAGTCAGACCACTGTGAACCGAGCAGTCAGACCACCTGAGACCCGAATAGATCGGCTGTGCGGTCCAACCGCCCCCGGATGGCAGTCAGATCGGTGAGACTATTTGTCTCATGTGTCTTTGTGTTCTTTTGCTCTTGGTTTTGGTGTAGCTTATGAGTTTGTGTTTTTCGCTGTATCGTATTGCTAATATCATGAAAAAGACTTTAATAAATCATTTGATACCCGATCCTACGGTTAGCCACTCAACCTTTCAATGCCCAGTTAATAAAATACTATCACCCCTAATGATAGAAAGAAAGTTCAATTAAATTAAAGACTCAGACGATCTGGCTTAAGATTCACAAGATTCCTCTTAAGATATGAGTGATGCTTGCTCTATGCCTGTAGGGCTCTTAGGTGATCCATCATGCACAGAGCATCAGCCCTGCATGGCTTTCTCCCTACCAAAGCAGCGCGAATATTGGCGACCTTGTCTCTCCCTCTCTGATCGATCTCCAGCTCTCCTTGTCTTTAGAGAGAAGCCATTCCGTGCAATGTGCATGATGGATTAGTTTAACACCTGCTATGTAGCATCATCCTGCCTACAGTTTCGTCTAGATGGCAAGCAAGATCGCATGTGATCCACCTGTAGTTATGACTCCTGTGCAAGCTCAGTTATATTAGCATTTCGAAGTTACTGCGTGGGGCTTGTCTGATCATTTCTTTATGAGGTGTATCAGTGAAGGTTGTCGGTATCTTTTCGAGAGAGAGAGAAGGCAAATTGGCTATGTGAGATAGAGAGGCAGACAGAACAGTGATGCATGTAGCTGCAGGCATCAGGTGCAAGGCTGTTTGGGCTCTTGTTCAGAAATCAAGGGCATCTTTTTCCACCTTATTACCTGTGCATTCAGATTAACTCTTGCCTTTCAGTAGTCTAAATGATAAGCTTATGATTATCTTCAGATGACTGTTGATCTTGACATGGCTAAAATGGTCCAAACAGTGAGGTTAAATTTAGGAACCCGCCGGCCGGTTCTTGCCCGGTTCCTATCGTTCTTTTTGGCGGTAACTGACCGAAAACCGGAAGGATGGCCATGAGGTCCAACGTCCAAGGTTGCTCACTGAGCACTTCATTAGATTTTGTATTCAGAAATAAGCTGGTTTTTGTGTTTCATTGTTTAAAAAATCCATTTTACACCGCTAAACTTTTTTAGAAGTTTGAAAATCAATTTGAACTGCAAATCTAATATGTTTACTTTGCCCATAAGACTAAAATCACCCTGGTTTCACTTGCTGGCATCTACGTGAACAGGTTTCACTAACACAGGATCCACGTCCTCCTTCCTCCTCCCCTTTTCTCTTTCTTCCCCATGTCCGCCGGTCGTGGACGTAGCAACGTCCCGCTCCAAGAACACCGGTGATTAGGCCCAACAGGACGTACTGCACTGCCGCATTCACGATACCCGGCCGCACAGCCTCCGCTGCCGTCATCTTATCCCTTCGCAGGACCTGGTCGAGTCGTCGGGGACCTTCTGCCCGAGCAACTAGTGATGAACGCCGGCACAAAAGGCACCATTGCAGCAAAGGAACCAGTGCCAATTTCATCATGTCAAACAACACGAGGCCACCAACCTCTAGCATTTGCACGGTTGGTTATCCAAAATGGAGGCAATTGAGGTTTTGATAGCTTTACATAAATCAAAGAATAATAGCAAAAAAATTCTAATTGCTTCATCCTAGAAACACGGAGGAAGAAATCAGCCAAAGAAAAAGATAAATTGAGGGCAAGGCCACGTGAAATCAGGGTTTAAATTATCGGAATCCGAGGGGTCCGGTAAAGCTGAAAATCCCAATTATTGGAAAATTTCGGTTCAAAATATTTGAATCTTTACTCCTTAAAAGTTTGAGTTGGTGGTAGTATGTCCATTCTCCCTTGACTCTCAATAGCCGTCCGTTCTCTCTCACCTCTCCGCAGCTGTTCATCCTCCCTCACCCTCTTCACAGCAGTCAAAGCACACATGAATCCTCCCACTATTGCTTTCTGAACTGCTCCCCACAATGCTCACCACTTGCCTTCTCCACTCTCTCTCCAAGTTTCCACGCCCCCTCTCTCGCCGTGCTTTCCCCCTCCGCATCGTGATCATCCAGCCACTATCTCGCATGCATGCTCTCTCCTCACTCAGGCCCCATCTGCATCGCAGTCACTCGGTCGTCGTCCCGCCGCTATCCCTAGCCTTGCTTCGTTTCTATTCTCCCTGGTCTATGGTACATGTTCGATGCATCGATTCTTTCTGTGAGATCCCATGTAGTTTTTTCTTTGGAAAAAGGAGCTCGTGATTATTCTTGAGTGTGCACGCACAATGGCGCATTTAATCGATTTGTTGTTGTTTCCGTTTTAGCGGGTAGGTTTAGTTTCAATTTGGCGATTTTTTATTGGGTTGCTCTGTGTGTTTCTTGTTAAGAAAGAGAGGTTCATATAGATTCAAATTTTTTGTCCATTCCATAGGAGAACCGGTTACTACTCTAAAATTTGATGGTTTATGCTTCACCTCCAAGGATAGGGGGTGCTAAGCAGAAATTTACGAAGTAAAATCTTTTGAAATGTGCTTGAACCATGATTGCATCAATTGGGAGGAAGGAGCACTGAGTTAATTGGAGATGAATGCCCCGGACCACTGTGTGCGCTTTGTTGTGCTTGAGGGCACCAAGAAGTGAGTCTATTCCCACACTTGGCCTAAGATTTATCTTGACTATTGTTTCAATAGATCTTTTGTTGGGCGGCTATATGAGGTAAAGTTCACAGGTGGTGGCGCCGGAGCCGGTGGAGGGGGAGGGGGAGGAGGAGAAGAGGAAGCAGACGGGCTGCTAGGGAGAGTATGACGCGGGCTGTTCGGCAAGCGCGAGGACTACGAGAAGTGACTGCAGTACCTGTCCAAGGAGAAGGCCGCCATGCATGGACAGATGCGGCGCTAGACGTAGTTCTCCCTCTTCTCCGTTCGCAACCTTATTGTCCTCTCCATCCTCGCCGAGGTCTCTAAATTTCCTTTCTTTTGTTTTTTTATGAAAATACTGTCATTAATTGTTAGCTTGTTTTGGATGATTTTGGTGGTACGGGCTGTGCTTGCTGTTGTGGGTGTGCATATGTTTGGATTCGTGGTGATTTGATTTGTTCAACTTAGAGATTTCAATATCTGTTCTTGCTTCGGTGATCAATCTTTGGAGATTTTGAGTGCATTTTGTGGTTTATTGATGTGATGCTTCAGATGAATTTGTGGGGTGAAGTGGAACAGGATGAGACAGTCTGCTAGAGATACACAGAATATGCGATAGTAGTGTTATATTGAGTAAAAGGGAAACAACTTTGTTGAAACAAAGTAGACACAGTGCTTTAAGAGTTTCATAAGCAACAACAGAAATAGGTATTCAAGATTAGCTTGGTCCGGGAGGTAAGGTTGGAGGATGATTCCGCTCTGTTCTAATTCTGTAAAACTCCATTTCAGTTTGTGTAAGATGGTTGATTTCGATGGACAAGTGGATAAGGACCCAAGCAAGACTCCTACCAACGTGCATGAGGTATAACCGAAGCCTGATCCCAAGCCCAAATTATTTAAAACTAGGCGTTGGAGGAACTACATAGAGAATTGTATCTGCATTGCACACTGTTCGAAAGCGAACAAACAGATGAAGATGCTGACCTATAAAATGCAAGACTTCTATGCGTCATGTTGGAAAGATGGAGAAGGACATTGACTGTGCGTGTAGCAAAGGTACTATTTGTTGCTATCATGAGTCCTCCCTAACTTGGCTATCTTAGTTCATATTCTGAAGCTATTCTCTATCTATAGCTGAGGATCCTCGTCGTGAGGCTCTTTGCATAGAACTAAAGGATGAGGAAGCTAACATGAAAAAATGACTGGAAGTAAATAGAGTAGCTGTTGTGTCTGAATTGAAGGAAGCATTATAGGAACAAGTTAGAATAACTATTTTGACCGATAATGGTAATGCATTTTCATTTTTTTCAGTTCCTGTGTGCAACTGAATTGTTATTTGCTTTATATCATTCAACTCTGTCTTTTGGAAATGTGAAATCTTACTTGTAAAGTTAATCAGGACTCTGAGCTGGAGAAGATCCGTACTCAATTACAGGTATTTTTGTCCAAACAACCCAAAGCATCAAAAGGTTGATAATAGAGCATATCTGTAAAATGTAAACATATGTCATTCTTATATTTTGAGTGACTGGTAGAGAGAGGATCTGACTGTTGTAGGATATACTATTTGGTTGCCCATTTCATGGTGTTGTTGTACATGTAATGCAAGGAAACTAACAGGAAGATTCAGATAAAGCTTTGAGTCGTTGCTCAATCCTGCAGATGAGTGGTAGGGGTGCATGAGCGTGTCTGCTGCTTAGTCGATAGTATTGCATGCTCGATGTGTTATAGTCTAATTTTAGCCCTTTTTTCTTGTCTGGGACTGGGAATAATACGTCCATTACAGAGAGGATTAAGGCCGTGATGCGATTGTTGAATTCTCTTAATTGTCATAGCAAAAAATAAAAAAAATCATTGTGTTAGTTCGTGAAATGCAAATAGACTTGTTCGTTGTTATGTTGCAGATACAATTACTCGATGTTTTGGGCACGTGTACCAGCCACGGCCTGACTCTATCATCCAGGCTCGTCATCATCAAGGCTACTGGGAAGTCTTAGTCAGTTGGAAGGGACTTCAGCCTGCTGACACAACATGGGAAAGGCTAGCTGATTTCAGAGCAGCGCACCCTCAAGTTAGCTCAAGGACGAGCTGTTTCTCCAGGAGGGGGGGAAATGTTGCAACACAATTACTCGGCACTTTGGGTGAGTGTACTAGCATCGCGCACCACGCGAAGAGCCAAGGGCAAAAGTTCAAAATGTAGGACCAGCCACGGCATCGCAAGCATCTAGCGTGCTGGACGGGGGAATAGGAGTAGTCGTAGATATGTTCCCTTTTCGAGATGGATATGTTTCTATTTGCATGATTTGGTAGTTTCCTTATTCTGGATTTTTCCGCATTAGTTAAGATTTGGATTGAGTTTGTTAGGAGATGGGCACCTCATGTTATAAGAGGATAGCCACAATAATAAAAGGCAAGCCAGAATTAGTTATCTTCTACTCGAGCTCTTCCTTCTTTACCCATGCTCTTCCTCTACCCGAGCTCTTCCCCTAGCCGAAAGGCTGCTACCACGGCGTCTCCTAGGCGCTCGTTCTACCATGCTCGCTAGCAACCGCATCCCCACTACAACCTGCGGTCCAACCCAGTCCACATCATGTTATTTTTGAGTTTGCCGTTGTTCAACTAAATAAATTTTGAGAACTAACTTTTAGCTAGAATTTATTTAGGGGGCCTGACGGTGAGATCTTGGTGGGAAATTTTGCAAAAAAAAATGTCCCATGTATTTACCTTAATTGTAAGGTGCCCATGCTTACAAAGATATTCTTACATCTTAGATGTCTTATCAAGAATATGCTTTACAAAGATGTTATTACATCCTAAATGTCTTATGTAATTCATTTGTACTAATGTTGTACAAGAAACACTATACGCTATTAAATGTGGACATGCATGTGTATAAGATAATAAAATGTTCATGAAATGGTTTTAGATCACGTTTGTTGATATATACCATCCTTATTTGGTACTTCGTTGCAACGCACGGGCACCTTACTAGTGAAATATAAACTTTGAATTGATATCAGCCATTTTGAATCCAAGACGAACTATAGCAACATCCAGGAAGAAACACATCTTTCTTACTTAAAAACCCGACCATTCAGCACATCTGCAGCACCTGGCACACACCAAAATCCGACCATTCCTGCAGAGAAATAACACCAACATCCCACAGTCCCAAACCTCCAACCAAATACTTCGCTCATGCCAAAGAAGAAAGATTTCGTAGTAACTAAGGCCACTCCAAAACTAGAGTCAAGAACCACCATTACCTACGCAAAACTTGCCGAGAACCAAAGAGAAGCAAATCAACACGCCAAATGGAGAGAGAGATGAGTGTCTTTCCTCACCGCATTAGGGCAACACGCCGCTACCGCCAAATGGAGAGAGAGATGAGTGCCGCCAGAGGGAAGGGATGCTGTGGCTCCTCACCGCATTAGGTCAACACGCTGCCATCACTTGGGCCAGCTGGGGCCCATCGAAATTTCAAACCGGGCCAAAAAGTTTTACACGGCAGCCCATTTTACCAGGAGGGGGTGGTTAAACCGGTAAAACCAAAAATCGACCAGTTTTCGGCCGGTTTTTAGAACCTTGTGTGAAATCACCACAAAAAAGGGAAAATAAGGAAAAGACCCAACAACTTCTATCATTGATCGCTTCCTTCAGATCTGTGAGCACTATGCTGTCCACAGCACTATGGTCATGCTCTCCTAGCCATCCTTTGTCCAGCAAGGTGGCTTAGCAATGGCCACAGCAAGCGAGAAGGTGGGGTGGTCGTGGCTCAACGAGTCAAGTAGTTGGTGCAACAGCCCAACGGCGCGAGGAGTAGACAACATTGGGGGTGCAGGACGTCCTAAGATGCGGAGGGGGCAACATACTGCTATAGCTCCAGTGTGGGTGGCGTGGCAGACGGTGGGGAGGAGAAGGGGAGCAATGATCTGGAGAGAAAGAGGGGGAGGAATGCAATAATGGTGTTTGGAGAGGGAGAGAAGAGGAGGAAGAGTAGATGATGGATGCTAACAGACGGGCCCTTACCATTGTTTTTAATAATTTGTTGACTGGGCTACCAACTCAGTTAAAAACAACGTCACATGTCCAAATCACCGCCACATCCACGCCACCTTAGTTGAAAACCGGTATGATTTTGGTCTCAGGGGGTAAAGTGAATAGTATTGATAGTTGAGGGGTTCTAGTACCTAGTTTTGTAGTTTTTTTGAGGAAAATCTAGTTTTATAGTTTATGGTTGATTTCCAAACTTTGGGAAGAGTTTAGGGGTCAAATGGACTTTTTCCAAATGGACTTTGGGAAGCAGTAAAAAACAAAGTGAGATCGATCCAAGGTTTGATATGCATCACTATTGATTGACAACTAGATCTGAAAAACTTTGTCAAAGAACAAAAGGAAAGGGATAAAGAGGTGTATAATGTTCATGTGTGTTATAGGCTTTATTTCCTGTGGGCAGCGGCCGCACGGCAGACCGCAGCAGCCATGCACACGGTTACAAGGTCAGCGGCTTGGCACTAACTGGCATAGTTGCCAATTTCATTCCGAAAGTCATTTTGATTTATTTCTTGGTATGGAATGCGTCGGTACTAGTCCATTCTGGTATACCGTTTCATATTTTAAAATTGTAATACAATAATATATATTTATTCATAACTATATATATGTAATTATATGCACACATAATTTTACTTAAAATCTTATTTTAAATACATAACTATAGCATGAAAATAAGATGTCACTTTAGGCCCTGTTTGGTACAGCTCCTGCTCCCAGCTTCTCACTAGATTCTCGTGGAGCTGTACCAAACACCCAACTTCTCAAAATTGCTGGATTCTGATTCTCGCGAGGAGCAGAGCTAGAAATGAACTAGAGAGGAGAAGCGGGTCTAGGGTGGATTCTCGTGGGGAGCCAGCTAACCAAAAACAAATTTACACATGAAAGTTAACCAAAATTACCCGCAAATGCCACTCAACTACCCCTCACCCCACCCGCCTCCCCCTTCTCTCTCGTCCCGCCCGCTCCATCTCCCTCGGTTCGTCCGCTCTTTGCGCCGCCCGCCTCCCCTCTCCCCTCTTGCGCCGCCCGCCTCCCCCTTCCCCTCTAGCGCCGCTCGCCTCCCTCTTCTCTCGCCCCGCCGCCTCCCTCCTGATCTCCAGCACCACCGCCGCTGCCTCCCTCCCGATCTCCAACACCGCCGCTGCCCGCCTCCCTCCCGATCTCCAGCACCGCCGCCGCCACCTCCCTTCTCGCCCGACTCGCCGCCTCCAGATTTGGGACCGTCGCTCCTTCTCTCGCCCCGCCGCCGCCTCCCCCCCTTCTCTCGCCCCGCCACCTCCCTCCCGCTCCTTCTCTCGCCCCGCCGCCGCCCCCTTTCTCTCCCTCGCCCCGCCGCCGCCCTCCTTCTCTCGGCCCGCCGTCGCCTCCCTTCGTCTGGTCCACGGCACCGCCGCCGCCGCCTCCCTCCGTCCACAGCGCCGCCTCCCTCTGTGTGTTGATTGCTGTTAGCTTGCTGTTTGGCAGACAATGAAACCTAAACATATTTTGCTGTTTTTTCCTCAGCAATTGTCCTCTTGGCTGAAGATTATCTGAACAAAAAATCATATTCATTTTCTTTTAATCATGTATCTGAAATAAACAAAAAAGCAAAAAGATAATTGTGTGAAAACTAGGGGTAACATGGTCTATTTTCATCAAATCCCCCTTTTTATGAATCTGGAGCTAACCTACTAGCCAAACGCTTTTTAGTGGTAGCTCCAGATTCTCAGAGAAGTGGATTCTTAGAGAATCCAGAGCAGAAGCTGAAAAATGAGAATCTAGAGCTATACTAAACAGGCCCTTAATTATGCACGGTAACAGAATAGATGGAACCACAAATACCATAAATTCCCAACTCAATCCCCTCGTTTGACCTACTAAGAGTAAATTATCAAAATATTAGGTGTTACAAATTGTTTAATGTGTTCTAGATGTCTTGATCCCTGACGAATGCATCTTGTCATAATAAAACAATTTGGCTAGGACACATGGTGTGATGACAAAGAAGGTAGGAATAGCATAGCTAGCCAACCCTATATATGCAACCGGTACAGGAATAGTCCGATATTGGCCAATATTGATCGGTATTGAGGCCAGTACGAGATTGAGGCTGTTGTATGCTGTTTTAGTTGCTAGTACGGTTTATTCCAGCAATTCCAACTGGTACCGAAATGGAATTGATAAGTATGCTAATGTGGGCAAGTTAGTTTGATGCATACGTTATCTGTTAGTTTCATGTTTCTCATAGTTTATCAGTGTTGTTTGGGTGGCACGTTGTTAGTCAGTTCATGTAGGAGATAAGGTGATAAGTTATTTGGTTGTTGCTAACTGGTTAGTTGCATTGGTGCCTACTTAAGGAGGCTGCAGTTATTGGGTGGGTTTTTTTCGAATGTAGTTTATGGCTTATGGCTGCAGCTTATAATTTTTAGCCCTAGTGTGAGTTTTTGTGTAAATGAATCAAATACCAATAAGTCGACAAGCCACTTCGAAAAGGTTGTCCGAATAAATCACTTCGAAACGACGACGAAGAAGTCATCCCGTGTGTTTGTTCGAGGAAAGCTATAAGCCAAAAGCTATAACCTGAAAAGAACTGGGTCATTATATTTGGGAAATCAAGGAATTAAATAACCAGGTTCTTAGCCTCACTCTCTCTTCTTTAATCTAGCATTAGAGTCTTGATGGCAGTATAGTCAGCCCATCAAGAAACAAATACCCTGCACTTGGTAATCGGACTCGTACCCAACCAATTCCATGTCAATGCGTGTCCACACTAGAGGAGTAGACGAGTAGATCATATCTTTGGCGTGAAGCAACTTTGAAAAATCATGTTCAGTTGTTGCCACTACTTCGGTTGTACTTTTGGTTGGCATTTAGCCAGACAAATTGGAGCCATGGAGTGTACTGATGTTGTTAAATTTATGCAGTCCTTGATGGTGTAAGACTGTGTAGGCTTGTAGGGAGTCCAATGGGGCCTGCCTTGCAGACGTTGGTGAAGCGATCTCCTCTCGGTATGCTTTTCCTAGACATTGATAGACAGTAGAAAGCTAAGAGCTCTTATCACTTCACCACACACTTGTTTTTATAGTGGAAAACATACAAAAAGTGGGCAGCTTTGCCTTCATCGCACTTTAGTTCCTCATTTGTATCTTTTCTCGTTTCATGAGAGTACGATTAATTAGATATAAAGCTCATATTGTAACTAATATAGTACAAACAAAACATTTGAGATTTGACCGTCGCAAATCCACCTCACCAATTGGCAGTGTGTATCAATCTCTGAAGAACGTGGAGGCTTGCAACAGTGACTGTCACGAGCTCTCAGTTAAGAATTTTATGTATTCGTTTCAACAGTGGCGGCAAGCTTGCAACTTGCCAGCAGATCTTGCAATTTGATGGTGCATAGTCATTCAGATAAGATTCACTAAACGTGGAATATGCCTCCTAATTGGTCGGTCAGCAGAACAAAAATGAGCTCAACATGACAGTGACCCCACAAAGCCATGCACTTAAGTAATGGAAAAATGCGCACTTCTTCTTCCTCTTCTTTAACCCCAAATTAATCGAACAAATTTATACTACTAAACTTGCAAGATATGATCAGAACCATCGCAGTAAGACTGGGATCAGACCCCGGTGCCGTCCAGTCCAGCCCAATCAGAGAAGAGGTTGATGCCTACGGTGTTCGCCAATTTTTTCCACAAGTGTGGTGGACGATTTGTCCACTCCAAAAAGATGGCACAGCACACTTTATCAGAGAGAAAGTTTTGGCAAAGCGTAACTTGCAACCAAACAGAACCTAGTTCTCGCTTGCGGTGACCCTGATGACTTCTTGATTGGGATCTGGACTCATCTAGAGGTGCAATTGGAGCGGATACGGACGGATATCATTTATCCTGTATCCTATTCCACATTTTTTTCCTCGGAGTCGGAGTCGGATACGGATAATGTCGGATATCTATTTCTCCATTCCATATCCGTTCCATAATCTTTCAGACGGTCAGTCGGACGAAAATTATCCGCTTTTTGCACAGGACAATGAACAGTATGGTATGATCAGAGCAAACATGGAAAGGCTAATTATTGAGATGTTGAAGAAAGAACACTCCGTACTCCTGCTTATTTAGATATGACAATCTGCCTATATGTTATTTTGTTCCTAGGTGAATTTACAGCAGACTTTCTTATATCATTTGATATACGGATATATATGGACGGATATCACTTATCTCGTATCTTAATCTATATTTTTTCCTCGGAGTCGGAGTCAGACACGGATAGTGCCGGATACCTATCTACCCCTTCTATATCTGTTCCGTATGCTTTTGATCGGTCGGACGAAAATTATCCGCTTCGTTTGCACCCCTACACTCACCACCAGGACGAAATGCAATACCGCAGATGCCCGACAGCCGCATGCATGCGCACATACGTACATCGTCGCCGTGTCGGCGTCCGGCGATACCCCCGATCAGCCGCCCCCTCGTCACGCGTCGTCGACACCACACACGCACATCACCTGGGACAGGCGGAACCGATGCCCTGTCCCTCTGCCGCGGCTTATCCCGGCACCGTCGCCCCCAGTGGCCGATCCGTCCTCCGGCACCGCCCGCGGGGCCGGGCACAGATCCCCCCCGGTCGCCCTTTATTCCCCGCACCGGCACTGTGCTTGCGAGCGGCCGCGCTTTTGCGAGCTGTTGCGCGATTCCGGCGGCTCTTTCTGTATGCTCGCGTACGGCGGCGTGCAATGCATGGATGGGACGGGCTGGGCGCAGTGCAATTCTGGATTTGATCTGTTTGGCGAGGAATGGGGAGGAGCGATGCTCTGCTCGGCCTTGGTTGGGCATATATCTGATCTTGCGGCTTGTGGCTGCTTTTGACCCTGTTTTGGAATCCCTCGCTTTTGGCACGTAATCCTCGATCAGGTTC
Source organism: Dendrocalamus latiflorus (assembly GCA_017311315.1). NCBI lineage: Eukaryota > Viridiplantae > Streptophyta > Magnoliopsida > Poales > Poaceae > Dendrocalamus > Dendrocalamus latiflorus. The sequence continues at coordinate 40,659,281 of CM029652.1, read as the reverse complement.
TGCATGCCATGAAATCTTTCTTTCTTGTGGTGGATGGTTCTGTTCCTTCACTGGAATTGGATGGTCAAGACGATGCAAAGCCAAAACAAGAGAAAAAGAAGGGGGGGGGGGGGGGGGGGGGGGGGGGGGGGGGGGGGGGAATGAGGTGTGGGTGTCGCCGAATTATGGCTTCCTGCTGCTAGCCACCACCTCGAGCATCCATTTCCGTTTTATTTTCGAGACAGCTGAAAGATATGTGCTTTTTATGAATACAATGTAGCGGATATGAATGCTATGGTTTTTATACCGTGACAAGCTGTATTCTGCAGGACTTAGGCCCTTGTAGAACCGGTATGGTATTAAAAGGGATAAATGATACCTTTAAATTTTCCTCTAATATCCTCTTAATCTTCATTCTAATAGCTACGAGAAGTTATGAAGATCAAGAAACCAAAATCCAAAAATTTTGGTGCTATAGAAATTTCAGCTCGTAAATAGTGAAAATATCACTATTTTAAATATGAAAAACCATGAAACTTTTGATCCATCAATTTAAAAGACTTGAAACTTAAATCAAAACTAGTTCATGATATTAAAAACCTATCCCAACCAAAAAGGGGGGAAACATGAGAAAATTGGGATCTTTTAATTCGTGAAACTCTGCTGCACCAAAACCAGGCCAAATCCTATAATTGAGCTAACTCTCAAACCAAAATTTCAAATCACTTGAAATTTGGTATGCACCTTCTCTAGTATGTTAGAAACCTATTCCAATCAACGATCAAGAAAACCACTGCCAAAATTCTGACTTTTTTGTTTGAAAGCAGATTGGACCAAAAATGGGTCAAAAAACTACAAACAGTAAATATAACTTGCTCGTGGATAAATGATGATCAAAATGGCTCTAAATTTATTTCCACATGTCCTAATAAGTAAGAACATCAAAGAAATCAAGGTAGAAACAGCTAGATCAAGAAGCCACTCAAGAGACCAAAAGGAGCACAAATCAGGTTTCTTCATGAACTTGTCAACCAAGTATCTAGATGGGTAGAGATTAATTTTCAGAAGTTATCTTTATCTTTTGCACATCTTTTGCATAGTAAGATCAAGAAGGGGAGAGAGAAGAGAAAAACTAACAAAATTAAGAGCAAATCAATCACACAAAAGAGATTCATGGAAGTGAACAAAGGTTGATGTATTGCTATTTAAGACTGAAGATTTTACAGCCACTCCACTTGGAGGATAAAAGAATACACTACAACACTGTAAAACCCTCAAAATTAATTAATCAAAATACGCTATTAAGAAACAATTAATATGTCAATGAAACAATAACATTTAAAAGAGAACGATTACATTTTGAAGTATCCAACATTACAATAAAATGAGAATTTATTCAAAAATCCAAATTACAGAAAGACTCAATTACAATAGTAAATTCTATACATAAGTCCAACGTACATAATTCCAATTTCCAATTTACAAAAGAATAAAATTATAACCCAATGTTTACAAACTACAAATTCATCTCATACAAACAAATATACAAATATATGTACATCAAACTTCATCTAACTTTCTAACTCCACATCTTCACAGTCAGTCAAACAAGTCAAATACATGTACAAATCATATTAGTTAAAAAAGAAATAAATCTAAAATTAATATTAAATTGCCATCAAAACCAGTGGTCACAATATTGCATAAGGGCCAATCACGCATTGAGATACCAGGATTGTCCAGGGCCAATCAGTACCATCTAGCATATTTTGGTTTTCAATCATCTGACGATAAAAACTTAACTTACCTTTTAACCTTTTACCTTCCTGATAAGTCATACCATGAAGTCATGCACAAAGCCACGTTGAGGGCCATGAGTCACCACAGAGCAGCCATGACCATGAGTCAAGCCCCCAACAAGGTTGGAAGCAAATAAGAGGAGCCAAGCACTCCATTTTCATCCCACTGCCCAAATCAAGCCAAACACATCCATAAAACCAGCCGAGAATCATTCCTTTAAAAAGCACAAAGCCACCAGCATGCACAAGGCACAAGCCCTTCTTGCATTTCATTGCCTTAGCCAAGAGCACACAAAAAGCAAAGACACGAGTCCCAGTTCATAGCCAAATACCACAAGTCACCCCACCTTCAACCCTCTAGCCACAACCCACAGAGAGAAGAGGAGAGGTGTTAAGGAAGACGAGGAGCGAGGGCCACAACCATGATAGCCTAGAACACCAACCAAGACCAGGGGCAACATAGGTAAGGTGAGCCACTCCTCAGGGAACTATGAGGTGACCACAACCTGCAGCACCGCATCATCCAACCCTCGACCAAGCACAAGGTGCCCCATGAACCCTCCATTTTTCTCTACACAAAAAAAACTACAAGCTACATCTATTACCTTGTTAACACTAAGAACCAACCAACAAATCCAAAGAGGTAATGGCCTCTGACTCACCGCATTAGGGCAAGGGTGGTCGGTGGCTATCTTATGAGCCCTCGAGCCATTGGCGTACTCCCTGGTGCATGCCCTAGGCCAAAGTACCTCATGGTTGTTCACGACAAGTGCCCCAAAAACCAAGACAAACATGGCTAATGCACATGTCATACACCACATTTTCACTAATTAAATTCAATAAGCTAGATCTAGAATAGAGAGACAGTATTGTAAGAGTATAGGGTAAGGAAGAACCGAGAGGAGCTGAGGAACAAGAATCGGGCGGCTGTGGCTCATGGCCACCGAGACGTGCGGTGCCGACAAGGGTAGCGGGAGGTGAGACACCATGGAACCAGAGATGGCACCGCAGCTAGTCAGAAGGCCAGCATTAGCACCTCACCGCTGCCATGATGCATCATTGGAGAAGAAGAGCCGAAGTAGCCAAAGGACACCGGTGGGGCTTTGGCTTTGTAGGAGCGTATGGTGGCGAAATGGAGGTGATGTCGACGACGGCCAGGCGCATAGTTCGATGGCCGAAGAACCCTAGGAAAATGTACGGAATCAAAAAGGGCGAAATAAACCCTGTAGGGAAAACACCAGATCGACTCACCGAGGGACCAGATTCGGCGAAGCTGGGCCCCAACTCACCACAGGGCGGCGGCCGGAGGCCAAGCTGGCCTAGTCGAGCAGCGTTGGCAGAAGAGGACAGAAGCCAAACCGGTTGAGAGGGAGGCACACATGTCGGAGCTGGCCGGTGAAGGGGAGCTGGTCGGCAGGCAGGGCGACGTGGTGGCCGACGCAGGTAGGAGCAGTGCTGGAGGCCAGCATCGAGCGCTCCAGTCATGCCAAGGGGAGCGATCGAGGCTAG
>CM029652.1:40637203-40648017 GCA_017311315.1 Dendrocalamus latiflorus | reverse complement strand
AACTAAACGAGGACCCATACGTAATTTAGAAACGCGGGGGCGCTATCCTGCAAAATACACAAAATTTCGGTGAAGTGGAGGGCTGCTTTTGCAAAAAAACGCTTTAAAAAAAACCTGCCAGGGACCTATTTGCGAGGCAAAAGGACCTTTACGTAATTTCGGAAAAAGGAGGGACTTTTTTGCAAAACCGCTCCCTAGACCGTACGAAGATTCTTCAGCCACGCGGCGGACGGAGCGATCGCACGGAGGGAAAACGGTGACGTGGGCGCTCTCTCCGCTCGCGCTTCCTTCCTGGCGTAATGGGGTAGGTATTCTCAGTGATAGCTAAACAGCCGTATGCTTGTAATTGAATTCCGATTCTATGATTCTACGGCCAATTCCTGATTGCTAAACAGAGTCGGTACATCTCGCAGAAAGACAATTCGGCATTGATGCGCTAGATAGGTGTAACTGATTGGTATGCGCAGGTACCCGGACGACCCCTACGACCGTATCTGGACGCCGTACCCGTACGACCCGACAGTATGGACCGAGCTCACTAACACCGCCTCCATCCAACGCGTCACCGACAAGTTCGAGGTTCCGCTCTCAGTGTTGCAGACGGCTGTGACGCCTGCTAACTCCACTGTCCTCAGCTTCCTCCAGTGGCTGCCGGAGACGAACGCCTTGTCGCCGCCTTCCTACTTCGCCGTCGTCAACTGTGTTGAGCTGGCCATCCTCAGCGGCAATGCCTCCCGCTGGTTCAACTACACCGTCAACGGCAGAACCGTCTTTGGCCCGGATAAACCCTCCTACCTCAGCGACGAATACGTCTACAGCACCGAGGGCCTGCCGCAACTAGACCATTATGACTACGCGCTCGTCTCCAACGAGAACTCCACGCTGCCTCCGCTAGTCAACGCCGCGCAGGTCTACTCCATCCTTGAGCTCGCTATCCCCATGACCGATAAAGCCCAAGGTAAGCCCCTTAGGTGCTTGTTGAATTACCTCAGCGAAAGAAGTTATTTTGACATCTTCCAAATGGGATGTCCATTGGCATAAGATATCATTAGGAAACATTGAGTAACAAGGATATCGGGTAATGCAATGTAATATATTAGTGATATAATCAGGTAGTATTAACTATCAAGGTAACATTAGGGAATAGCCACGTCAGGATAATTATGTGATGTTAGTACTTACTACTTAGTACCAATTAACAATAACATAAAATTCTCGGTAAGTAATACCTTGTAAAGCAGCTAACTTGGATCCGATTGTTTGCCTAGAATTAGAATAGCAATATCCAGTTATTTTGTAGACAATTCTAAATCAGGACGAAGAAAAATTACATTATTTATCTTCGAATGTCAATACTCAACAGCATGGCTTGGAACTGTAGAGCATGATGAATCAAACTCGTATTCATGGTTTGTTTTTATATCAGTGCTCTGATTAACCATACTTGTACTATGTAGTTAAAGCCATTATGGACATCAAGGGACAATATGGCGTGAAAAGAAACTGGATGGGTGATCCATGCTCTCCAAATAATTACGTCTGGGATGGCCTGAGTTGTAGCAGCACAGCGGCTAACCCAACAGTTGTATCTATGTGAGTATGCAAAAAAGGAAAATTCATATAATCTTCTAATTTAAAGCTAGCAGTAGCACATATCTTGACGGTTTGAGCCATCTGTGCAGAAATCTATCTTCCAGTAATTTGAGTGGTCCGATACACAACTCCTTTTCGGAATTTGTATCAATCAAATTTTTGTAAGTGTTACTGATCAATAGCATATACCCTTTGCTCTTGTTTAAGTTAGTGTACTGCATGCTATGGAGAATTTTATTTTTGTGATTTTTTATGATTTAATGCAAAAAAGGGAATTATCTCAGTGAGGTGGATTTGGCTCACTCTCTTTAGAAAATCTGAATAAGTAATTGGAATCTAAATAGGCTTAAGTTTTAACCCAGCATGATCAATTGGTCTAAAAAAATATTGTAGTCGCTTTTCCCTCAACAAAAATTTCCAAACTTTTCACTAAGGATTTGGAAGGAAAAACTTAAGTGCATGAATGATATTCAGGCATCATAATCTTTGACACATAATGATTAAATTCCTGCGACACTACAAATGGCACATCAGATTGCCAGTGAAAGTTTTCTGTTTGCAAATGCATGTAAGACGCAGGATGACTTAGATGGGTTTATGGTCTCGATATTCTATGTAGAATTATGCGGTAAATAAGCAAAAACACGCATTTCTGATTGTCGACTTTGTTCTTAGGTGTTCTCACATAGATATAACTGCTTAATTCTTGTTCATATGTAATTCTACAATCATATGGAATTGCACTAGATGTTTTTTCAAGTTCCTGAGTTTCTAAGTAGCAATTTGCACCAGGATTAAAGTTATTCCCTGTTATACACATAATAGTCTCGCTTGTATATCTTTATTCATTCTGGACACCTGGCTTGAAATTGGAGTCCACACTATGACAGCCATCTAAATTGACATAATTACTTTGACACAACTGAATGGAGTGCTTCTAAGTGCCAATACCAAGGGTTTTAGTCTGTTTAGAACATAACTATAAAAAACCTAAAAAATAGATATGCTCATCTGCTTAATTATCATTTCAGGGATTTGTCTTACAACAACCTGACTGGAGGCATACCCAGTTTTCTAGCAGAATTACAATATCTTCAGGTCCTGTAAGTGATACAATCATACAGAACGTTCTTCATTCATCTAATTCATTATTGGAATTTGGAATGTTTGACTTTCCATGGATTCCAGAAATCTATCAGGAAATAATTTCACTGGACAAATCCCTGATGCTCTTTTGAAGAAGTCAAATTCTGGCTTTCTTACATTCAGGTTTTCTTATGCTTACTTTGCTCATATTTCTTTTCAAGGTTGGAAGATATGTTTTGTTTGATTTGTGTACCCTATTGTTGCGTTAACAGGTTTGTAGATAATTGATGCTAGTGATAGGAAATCCCAAGGCGGATTAGTTTTTCTTTTTGTTCAGTTTTACGGGACCCGGATTTATCAATCTGGAATTCTCTATAGTTTCACCGTACTATTTCCTGAATCAGTAGATATTTGCACGTAGATACCTTGTTGAACATCAATACATATATCGCAAAAGCAAAGTAATACAATAGTAGACTTACACATGGGCCGATCAGTCCGAAATCTTTAAAGAGCAACAGTGGAAACGGAACAACACACAGGTGGGACCCTCAGGATATACCCATAGGTAACTAACTGGGGCTCGTGACCTAGTTCTTGACCTCATCATAGACCGCATCGCTGCCCATTTGCCATGTTGGAAATCTGATCTAATGAACAGAGCTGGGAGGTTGGTAATGGTCCAATTTGTAATGACATCTATGGTGATTTATCTGGCTATAGCTTCGGATCTTCCCCTTGGGCTATCAAGGAAATCGACAAGATTAGAAGGAGTTTTCTTTGGAGAGGAAGAAGAGAAGCTAATGGGGGTCATTGTTTACTCACCTGGCCTAGAGTTTGCCGGCCTAAAGAGCTAGGTGGACTTGGTATACATGATCTAAAATCCCTTGGCTGGGCCTTGAGATTGAGATGGTTGTGGCTTGCTAAGACCCAACCAGACAGGCCATGGGCGGAGTTTAAGATCTTGTTACACCCTTCTGTACATGCCTTCTTCTCCATGGCAGTGTTCACTGTTGTCGGTGATGGAAAATCTACTCTCTTTTGGACTGATAAGTGGCTGCATGGGCAGTCCATTGAGCTACTTGCTCCTCACCTTTTTGCTCTGGTCTACAAGAGGACAGCCAAAAGACGCACAGTTTTTGATGCTCTGTTGGACAATTATTGGATCAGGGACTTGCGAGGTGCCCTCACTATGCGGAGGTGGCGGCCTGGCCAAGGAGGGCCCAAATAAAGGGTTAGGGGAGGAAAAGGGAGGTGAGGAGATGCTCCAGGAGAAACGAATCGAGCTGAGACGCACTGATGTAAAGAATGGCGGGTGGCGGCGGTGGTTTTGGCCGAACCTGAAGAAGATGGCGCCGTCGGTGAGCTACAGTGCATATCATTTCGATTAAATGGGAGGGCGAGAAGATGTCCAGGAACACAAGGATGACACGAAAGGAAATGGGGAGACTTGCCGGTTTGGCCGGAGTAGTGATAGACGTGGCGGTCGGAGCGGAGGAAGCCGCATATGCAAGCTCGAGCTCGATTTCTTGTACAAGGAGGGATGGAGAGGAGCCCAGCAGCTTAAATAGCTGAGGGGAAGGGGGATTGTGTGACACGGGCGTGCTTCATGGTAGGGGCCACGACAGCGTCATGGTGGCGTGGAGCTGGCATGAGCATTGAAGCAAGTAGCGTGGGAGTGCACGACGTGGTTTGGCGTGGCACGAACAGCGTTGCATGGACCTGGCAGGGCGGCACGGTATGGGCAACGGGATGGAAGTAGGTGCAAGGCGTGGTTGGGCGCGCATGGGTGCTGTTGGTGCCGATGTGCGGGAGTGGCGTAGCGCGGATTAGGGCACATGCACAAGCGTGGTGCGCTGCCGGGGCGAGGGCGAGGCGCAGGTGGCACCACGCGGGGATGAGGATGGCTCGGTGTGGCGCGTCGGGCTAGTGCGTGAGCGCGCACGCGTGGAGCAAACAGCGCGACAAGCTGGCTCGGCCAGAGCAAGAGGAAGAAAGAGAGAGGGGAGGGATTCGACTAGGCCAGGAGAAGAGAGGAAGAGAAAGAAATGGGCCGATTGGGTTGAGCGACTTAGCTAGAGAAAGCAGGAAGTGGGTTGCGGCCTGAGAGAGGAAAGAGTTGGCCTGACCCCTTTGGATTTCGAATTTTTGATTTGCGTTTTGCTTTGATTTGAATTTAGATTTTGGATTGGAATTTGAATTCAAATTTGAATTTCACTTGACAGGATTTTGAAAATGTATAATTCCAATTTTATTCAAAGTCTTTTCAATCTTAGGTTTGATTCAAGATTTAAGCGATTTGAATTCGAATTTCGCTCCTCCTTTGTTTTTCAAATTTTTTTACTTCATTTAAATTCTCCTGGTTTAAACCATGGATCATCTTTTTAGATTCAGATTTCCATTTTTAATTTGCTTTGTTTGTTGTATGTCTTTTGACCCTAGTTTTTTTGTTTGATTGTCACAAAAATCCATTCACGATTGTCAAATAAAACTGGAAAAATTCTTGAAAACCAGAATGCATTAAAATGTTCTAAAATTTTCATATTTTCAAACATCCGAATTTTGGGATGTTAGAAGTTTGACTAGCTCAAATTTTCCACTCGTATCCATTTATGACGGTGTTACGCTCACACCTGTTGTTAATTTGAAGTATAATTGCTTTGGAATAGTCCTTGAGGAAAAGGAGGATATCACATGCTTCCCATATAAGCATGATTGGTTCTTGTAAAATTGTGCAATTGTTTTTTTATAGTATGGTCATAAGAAAAGTTTACTGTATAGTTCCATCACATCGAAGACCAAGCTGACATTGAGTAAACCAGTGTAGCATCGACATTATAATCACTGAATTTGATTTGAAGTAAAAAAAACCGTGTACGCATAATCATCATATCTCTTGGGTGACACTATGAAAGACATGTACAGCTATAAGAATAAGATGCGCGACATAAGAGTTACTTACTATGTTCATAAAGTGAATGTCATGGGTGTGGGCCTTGGGCCCAGCCGGTTCATTATTAGAAAGTAGAGATTAGTTTCTATTTGAGTTAGAGATTAGTTTCCTTTTATTAGAGATATAATTAGAGATATGATATTAGTTTCTATATTTGTTAAAGATATAATTGAGATTAGATTCTATCTGTTAGGGGGAGCTATCTATATAAGAGGGCTACCGTATGCTATTGGAATCAAGCAGAGAAATAACAAAGTCTTCCTCATCTATAGCCTCTCTCCCCTTCCACGATGACGCCATCTAGCCATCTTCTTGGTGGTGTTTATCCCCTATGAACTAAGGTTTATGACAACTTGGTATCAGAGCAGTCGATCCCTTCCCACGACTTCTGCTACCATGGTTCCTACTGTTGAGTCGTTGGCCACAATAAAAGCTAACGCTAATAAGATGGCCAGCATCAACAAAGAGATGGCGGACATCTTCCTCAACATGCATGCTATCTTGGAGAAGATCGTGAATCAGAAGAAGGTGCAACAAGAGACGACAGCGGCACTATTTCCAACAACTGCCATGGCACCACTAGGGCATCTAGTAGCTACCACGAAGATAAAGAGCCAGGCACATGGTGAACCCGATCGGCAGACCACCAGACCACCAGATCTTCCTCTTCCCCTCCGCAGACCACCAGATCGGCGCCGACAGTCATCTACTGCGCCGTCCTCACCTGCTCCATCCACCGGCGCGCCACCTCTCCCCGCCGCTCCTCACCGCCTACTCGGCGCTCGTAGAGCAGAGGAGACGGTAGACATCGACTTGCCGGCTACTAACGACGAGGAGGATGAGGCCGACCTCGCCCCCCTTGCCGAGATCGCCGGCCACGGCGAGGATGCGTCCCACCTCTCCTTCCCCGACGACTGGGCCCTCACCTCTGCCTCCTCCGGCAAACTCCCTCCAGCGCCTCGTCCCGGACCTGGTCCCCCACCGCCGCGCTCTTCCCGACTCGGGCCGCTCCACCCGTCGCAAGTCCTCACCGGGATCCTCCTCGGCTGCCGCTGGCGGCAGCGCTGCTCCTGGTGGCCTCGACGCCGTGCGTAGCAGGGTCACCGTCTGCCCCCGGGAGCTCGTCCCCTTCGTCGAGATCGACGCCGCTACACTCGTCTGTCGCCTGCTTTGTTCTGCCGATCTACGCAGCCGATGCGCCTGGATCCACGGCCGTCGTCGTCCTCGGTCATCGGTCGCCATTCGCTGCCCGGATCCACGCAGGTCGCTGCCGACGTCGCCGTCCCCGGTTGCCGGTCGCCATCCCCCGCCCGGATCCATGGAGGTCGCAGCCGCCGTTTCCGGTCGCCGAGCTTCCGAGGCCGCCGGACTTGTCCTGCTTCAGCTTCCGCCGGCTGCCGCCACTCGTCGCTCAATCGTCAACGTTGGTGAGGCCGACTGCCGTCGGTGAGGCTCAACGTCGCGAACGGTTTGAGTGTGTTCGGTCGGTGGCTTTTGTAATGGTTGACCGACCGGAGTAAAAAAAAGAAAAAACCTTCTTTTGCAGACATCATATAGCCAAAAGCGCTACACTTCGTCGACGTGGAACTGCAACCATGACCGCCGCCTAGCAGCTCGAGGACGAGCTGCATGTCCGGGAGGGGTGTAATGTCATGGGTGTGGGCTTTGAGCCCAAACGGTTCATTATTAGAAAGTAGAGATTAGTTTCTATTTGAGTTAGAGGTTAGTTTCCTTTTGTTAGAGATATAATTAGAGATATGATATTAGTTTTTATATTTGTTAGATATATAATTGTGATTAGATTCTATCTGTTAGGGGAGCCATATATATAAGAAGGATGCCGCATGCTATTGGAATCAAGCAGAGAAATTATTAGAGTATTTGGAATGTATATTAGACTCTTCCTTCTATTGTTGTACTTGCCTAGTTTAGCTCCCTCTAATAGAGGTATGTAATCTCTCTCATGACTATTAATACAGGGCCACCCCTTGCCCTTTGGCGTGCATGGTGATTGAGCCAATCCCTCTATTCTATATGGTATCAGACTTTCCTTCCTGAGGCCTCCTCTGCTGCCTCCTCTGTTTTCTCCGCCGCCGCTCCTGAGTCTTCCTCGTTGACTCCTTCGCCTCCCCCCGCCGGCTCCCGTCGACCTCCCTCTCGCTGCGCCGCTCCACCATGTCGGCCCCCATCGACGGTTCGGCCGCCGCCGCCGCAGCTGCAGCCGCCGCCGCCCCAGCCTCCCCGGCCACCGTCGACAACGGCTCTGTCTTCAGCGCTGGTGTGCCAGCTGCGCCGCCGGTCGTCCTCAACCCCTACTGCACAGTCGCCGTCAAGTCCCACGTCCCGACCACCCTCGACATGAAGGCGGCCAACACTCCCGCTGGTCCAAGTTCTTCCGGACCATGTGCCTCAAGTTTGGCCTTCTTTCTCACATCGATGGCTCCGACGTCGCACATCCGGACGACCCAGCCTGGACACTCGCCGACTCTGCCATCCTCAGCTGGCTGTATGGCTTCGTCGCCGACGACATCTTGGACTCAGCGATGGCCGACGACGAAACTGCGCGTGATTTGTGGCTCGCGATTGAGGGCCTCTTCCGCGACAACAAGGAATCTCGTGCTGTCTTCCTCAGCAGTCAGTTCCACTCCTTGATGCAGGGTGACCAGACCATTGCCGACTACAGCCAGCACGTCAAAACCTTGGTCGATGCTCTCCGCGACGTCGGCCACCCTGTCTTCGACTCACAACTTGTCCTCAATCTGTTACGCGGCCTCAACCCTCGCTACTCCAACACTGCCGACGACATCGCCATCTCGACTCCGTTCCCCTCCTTCGCTTGGGCCCGCTCCATGCTTGCTCTCAAGGAAACGCGTCTCGCCAATGAGACCAAGGTCGCCGCCGAGACGACCCTCCTCACCGGCGGCTCCACCACGGCGTCCCCTCCTTCCGCCCAGACCGGTTCCCATGCCTCCAACGCTGGGAACCGTGATGGTTGTCGCAGCGGGCGCAATCGCCGTGGCAAGCAAGGCGCCGGTTCCCAGGGTGGTTGCGCGCCTCAGCCGGCCGGCCCCTAGTTCTGCTTCAATCCGTGGTCCGCTCCCAACGCCGGCCAGTGGAGTGCTCCTGGTGGACAGTGGCGCTCCGGGCCTGCTCGGCGCCCCGCCGCAGGCACATGCTGCCTTCACGCCACTCCAGCCGCCCCCTGCCTCGACATGGGACCAGCAGGGGCTCATCACTGCCTTGAACCAGCTTGCTGCCCAGGGGCACGGCGGCTGGGTCGTCGACAGCGGCGCTACTTCCCACATGACATCTCACGGTGGTACATTGCTCTCCTCTTACCCCCCCTCCTAATACGGTTGTCACTGTTGGCAATGGCTCTCGTTTACCCATCTCTTCCAGCGGCCATTCCTTTCTCCATACACCCACCATGAAATTTTCTCTTCAAGATGTTCTTGTTGTTCCTCATTTAGTTCGCAACCTACTGTCTGTTCGCAAATTCACTCGAGATAACCACTGCTCTCTAGAGTTTGATGCATTTGGTTTTTCTGTTAAGGATCTCCCGACGCAACGAGTGATGCTTCGCTGCAATAGCGAGGGCGATCTCTACACCATCCCTGCTGCCGAGTCACCCTCCACTGCCAGTGCCCATCTCGCCGTCTCCTCCCATCTTTGGCACCAACGTCTTGGTCATCCCGGCATTGCTTCTATCACAGCATTACATAAAGATTCGCATATTGCATGTAATAATGTAGCTCGCTCACTTTGTCAGTCTTGCCAGCTCGGTAAACATGCGTGTCTACCTTTTGCTACCTCTGTTACTCGCACCTCTGCACCTTTTGAGCTCATTCACTGTGATGTGTGGACCTCACCTGTGGCTAGCATATCTGGTTCCCTCTATTACTTGGTAGTTGTTGATGATTTCTCTCATTTTCGCTGGACCTTTCCACTTAAAGCGAAATCTGATGTTCACCAACATATAGTCGACCTTGCCGCTTATGCAAGCACACAGTTCGGCCTCCACCTTAAGTCCGTTCAGGCTGACAATGGTCATGAATTTGTTAACCACGCCAACACATCCTTCTTTGCCTCCTGCGGCATCGCCCTGCGTCTCTCTTGCCCATACACCTCCTCGCAGAACGGTAAAGCTGAACCGATGCTTCACACACTTAACAATATGGTCCGCACTCTTCTTCTCCATGCTCATATGCCGCCTAGGTTCTGGGCAGAGGCCTTAGCTACCGCCACCTACCTCCTTAACTGGTGTCCCTCCTCCTCCATTGGCGGTGCCATTCCCTACACCCTTCTCCACCAGAAGCCACCACAATACACTCATCTTCGCGTATTTGGTTGTCTCTGTTTTCCCAACCTATCCGCCACAGCCGTTCACAAACTTGCTCCTCGCTCTACGACCTGTGTCTTTCTTGGCTACCCTCCTCACCACAAAGGATATCGTTGCCTTGACCTCACCACCAACAAAGTCATCATCTCACGTCATGTTGTCTTTGATGAGAGTACTTTTCCGTTTGCCAACAGTGGTCATTCGTCTATATCCTCTCCTGACACTAACACCGACTTGGATTTCCTAGTCAATAAATGTGCCGTGCCGGTGCCTTGCACTGCTGCCGTGGCACCCCTGCAGGTCTCCCCGGCGACAGCTCCACCTTCGGGTGTCGAGCGCTCGCTGCCCCTCCAGACGGCGGCGTCCCGACCGCCCGTGCGTCTGGTATACACCCGACGGCCATGTGCGGCCTCCACCGTTCCTGCCGCCCCGCCGGCTGCGGTGGTACGCCCGGTCGAGCCTGCAGCCCCATTGGTCTACACCCGACGGTCATGTGCGGCCTCCACCGCTCCTGATGCCTCGCCAGTTGTGGTGGTTCGTCCGGACGAGCCTGCAGCACCGCCGGTCGTCTCCCCTACTGCAGCTGCACGGGCGTTACCTCAGATGGTCACGCGGTCCCGGGCTGCCTCTGATCCCTCTGTGGAGTTCTTCTCCTTGACGGCCCAGTATGCTCCTGTGTCTGCCGTCCCGGCCAACTACCGCAACGCACTCGCCGATCCTAATTGGCATGCTGCGATGGGAGATGAGTACCAGGCCCTCATAGACAATCACACTTGGCGTCTCGTTCCTCGTCCACCTGGTGCCAACATCGTCTCCAGCAAATGGATCTTCGAGCACAAGTTT
>CM029652.1:40472103-40637103 GCA_017311315.1 Dendrocalamus latiflorus | reverse complement strand
GTAGTAAGTTTTATCTTATTATTTTTATGACTCCGTTGTAACATATGAGTCTCTAACTAGTATGTGAACAATTCTGAGTGACCACCCTAGCTATGACAATGCACACAGTGCATGCATGTAGATGCCATGTTGCGTGCCAAGCATGCGATGCGATTCGTGCGTGCGTGGGACCTGTCTACTCCATCCATCCATGAGCGCCACATGGTCCATTCCTTTTATCTTATGATTTTTCTTTAATAAATAATAGAACAGTTCCCCACCACCTTTTTGAGACAGTTTATGTGATAACTTTTTCGAAATAACTTATCAATATTTAATTTATTTACATAAATACTTATGCTAGGAACTAAAATCAACGGTCACAGCAAAAAAAAAAGATAGAACGTATATTTGCAGCTCAACATGCATAGAACGACCTGGCCACGCTGTCCCCCTGCGAGAACCACGTGGCCCGCACCTTAATTATTCTCTTGCATGTGGGCCCGTGTATGCATGTATGATCGTTGTATGGTCAATTGTCATCGACGTATGTACGAAAGAGCCATGAAGTGCTTGGGATGTTTTAGCTATTGAGGAACCGTCGCTGATGAGTTCAATCCGATCAATTTTTTTATGTAAAGAGACGGATTAAAACACAAAATAATGCAATACAATAATAGATTGAACACAAGATATAAAGGGGTACTCTTTTCTTTATTACTTTTTTCTCAAAGGTGCAATAGATAACAATAGAGACTTCTATTTATAGGCAAATCCAGATCCAGGTTTTCCAATGCTAGACTGCCAGAGGTTCACGCGTCACGCCTCGTCAAAAACCGTCCTGGCCTCACCAATGCCTCTCAAGTGTCGGTGGCCTCATCCATGCCTGGCCTTGAGGGGGGGGGGCGAGCGGGGTGGCCGCACCGGGCCCCCAAAATTCAGGGGCCCCCAATCCCCCATATACATAGTATATATACTATGTATAATATCCGTTTATGAGTCTATCCGTCTTCCGAATTCCCGGCCGGGCCGACTTCTCGTCTTCGGTCTTCTTTCTGAAATCTGACTTTCCGACTTCTTAGTTCTTCCGTGATTCCGTCTAGCCGTCTAGGGCACGCCGCGCCGAGCCGCGGAGGGTGGCCGTCTCTCTCTCCGCCCGTCCGCCGCGCTAGTGCCGTCTCAAGAGAGGTTAAACGGTTTGGCAACTTTATGTATTGAGAAGAAATTATTGGATGAGATTGATATCAATACCATCATCAATGACTTCGCATCTAGAAATGTTAGAAGAAATTTTTAAGGTAATATCTATAAACTCTTTGATATGAATTTTTCTTTAATACATAACGTAGTTTAAGTATTTGTTGGTAAAATTAGATACATATATATGTGTGTATGTAGATTTATATTTAGATATTTATACTAAGCCCCCTATTTCTAGTTTCACCCCGGACCCCTAAAATCCCAGGACCGGCCCTGGCCTCATCTCACGACTCCTCTGTCTTGATTTTTTTTCAACCGCTCCCACAATTGCATGGCCCTCTCTCTCTCTCTCTCTCTCTCTCTCTCTCTCTTCCAGAATCGCAATCTGCAACTACTCGTTGCAGC
This sequence comes from Dendrocalamus latiflorus, assembly GCA_017311315.1. Classification (NCBI taxonomy): domain Eukaryota; kingdom Viridiplantae; phylum Streptophyta; class Magnoliopsida; order Poales; family Poaceae; genus Dendrocalamus; species Dendrocalamus latiflorus. The sequence continues at coordinate 40,635,519 of CM029652.1, read as the reverse complement.
AGGAAACGCAAAGGCGAGGCATGAGGACGAGGCGTGGCGTGTGCTACTCGTCGTGCGACGCGGCGGTGGCTCCCCCAACGGATTGCATTCGTCCTCTCCCCTCCATACACCAAATGGCCACGACGCTGGTGAGTTGCGTGGAGTTGGTGTGGCACAGGACCAGGGCCGGTCCTGGGATTTTAAGGGTCCGAGGCGAAATTCGAAATAGGGGATTTAGTATAAATATCTAAATATAAATCTATATACACACATATATACGTATCTAATTTTACCAACAAACACTTAAAATACGTTATGTATTAAAGAGAAATACATATTAAAGAGTTTATAGATATTACCTTAAAAATTTCTTCTAACATTTCTAGATGCGAAGTCATTGATGATGGTATTGATATCAATCTCATCCAATAATTTCTTCTCAATACATAAAGTTGCCAAACCGTTTAACCTCTCTTGAGACATTGTTGACCTTAAATGATTTTTCAACAATTTCAACTTTGAAAAGCTTCTTTCAGCTGATGCCACAGTCACAGGCATAGTAAATAAAATCCGATAAGCAATAGAAATATTAGGATAACAATCCGCTTCTCTGACAAACTCAAAGATCTCCATAGCAGACATTGGTTTATCTGATAAAGTCAATTGCATAACACTTAACTCAGAAATTAGATCATTTAACTCAACATCAGATTAACCATCTAGAGAGAAAGTTTCTGCAAATTTTATACAACATTCTTTTAATTCAGTTCATCAAAACTAGCAGATTCTGTAGCAGATGAATTAAATATGTGCTCATGATCACTCACATTGTTATCATCTGTGTTGATGTTGACATGGTCTTCCGTAGGGCCCTCATCTTCTAGATTCACATTAGCATCTTCCTCCACAGCAACTATCGCCGATTCATCAGGATTTCTTGAACTGCTCGTATTACTTTTAAAAAATTTGTCAATGGATCCTCTCTGTGATTCTATCAACTCATCTATTTGTTTCCTCTTTTTTCTTTTTTCACTGCCGGATGCATATTTTCTAGATGACATGGTACTGAAAATTTAAAGAACAATAGTATAATTAGTAACTACAAAGCACTAATTATTGATTAAAAAATTCCTAATATGCAAACTACAAGAAGGGCGGCAGCTCACCGTAGGGAGCCCCGACTGTCTTCGCCCTGGAGAGCCTCACCCATCGGAGTCAAAGGCCTTAGGAGGAACCGAGGAAAGGCGGCTGGCGGCGGCTTGCCGTGGAGAGCCGAGAGCCTGGGCTCACGCTGTCGCCGCTGAAGACCGAAGACGAGAAGACAAGAAGTCGGCCGGCCGGGAATTCGGAAAATCGGAAGACGGATAGTATACTAGTATATATACTATGTATATGGGTGGGGGCCCCTGAATTTTGGGGGCCCGGTGCGACCGCCCCGCTCGCCCCCCTCAGGGCCGGGCCTGCACAGGACTAGACGGTGCGGCTGGCCCCTCGGCGCTACTACAGCCGCATCTTCCTCGTCCACCGTGTAGCCCCCGTCCGTTGCGCTGCCTTCACCTTCGGGCCACCACTCCCCTCCCTCTCTCTATCCGGTATCGAGACCTCTCAGGCTCTGTGTTTTGAATTATGAGTGTCTCGAATGAAACTTGATACCTTATCCAAGGGAAAGAAAAATCTCATTATTTTGTTCAATGCTCTACTACAATCAAACTGTTTTCTCCGTATTTCTTTCAATGAGTCAATTACTATTAGAAATTGGCCCATTTAATTATGGTATATTTCCTTAATTCCAAAGCATGCATGGTTTAGTACTATATTGCTAAGACAAGGTGAGGAAGACTGATTTATAAGATGGAGTCCTCACCACTTCTTGAATATGGATAGAGATGGTATGAGGATGGTTCTGTTTAGTCACACACGCGCACACGCACGCGCGCGCGTATTCGCGTATTTTCGCATGAAAATCGCGTGACTTGTGACTTATAACGCGTGACCGTGCTGTGACGTGGCGCGCCACTTGACAGACCAAGTCTATCTTTATTTTTACTGAACCATGCACCTCACTCTCTGTTTGAATGAGATTTAAACATTTGAATGAGACAGTTACAAGTGAATTTAAACTGCTTAATTTGTGATTTGATGAGGCAGTTACTAGTGCATAATTCTGTTTAAAACGCAGCAGTTACTAGTGAATAACTACAGCGCCCTTAAAAGGGCCTGGAGACGTCCAGGAAAAAACAGAGAATTTTGCACCTCCATTCTTCCTCTACTTTCTGCTCTTGTGCTGCGTACTGTGCTATCCTGAACATCGTCGACCTTTCTTCCCGGCGTGCATCTAGAAGGAGGGAGAGCGGCTATCTTCGAACCGTTGCCGCAGAGAGTACCTGCACGAGGCGGCAATAAGGTTTTTGGGCAGCGCATCTGTGCAACCGCTCACTACACTGCGTCATCTGCGTTCTGCACTGTGTCAAGCCTGCGCGGCTTTCTGTTCTTCATCAGGAGAAAAAGTAAGTCGTTTGAGTGCACGTTTGACTTTGTTTCTTTATTTTCTTGAGTATATTCTGAAATATGATGAGTAGCCTACTGTTAGTAGTAAGCTTTACATCACTAGTTTATTGTATTTATCTCCTAGTAAAATTTGGAATTAAAATTTTGCCCACATTTGTAACAATTACTACCTAGATTTGACTAATTCGATATAACCAAAGAATATGGTACTTAGATTTCACCAATGGAGAGTTTTGAGTCATGGCCGTATCCTAAATGAAAAAAGTTACCACCTTATGCAAGCAAGAAAAATATCATTTTAATTCTAATATAATTATAGAATGATATGGAACTTTGTGAAATCTAGGGTTTTTGTCGTTTGAGCCACTTAGATCGTTAATTATTTTGATGGGGGGGGTACATTCCCTATCGTGATGGTAAGTTGATTCGCATTTTGCAAACTGCACTTGGAGGCAATGCAAAAACATCAATCATTTGCACCGTTGCACCTGAAGAGGTATGCTCTATATATGTTTTTGTTACATTTTCTACATCAAATTAAATTGTATTGAATAGTGGTAGACTTCCTATACAGCTATACTTACATCTATTTTCTTTGTTGTTGCATGTTCTAAAAATGAACCAGCATATTCACATTAACGAAGTAGTTGTTGGCATGCCGCAATGCTCTCCGACAACACCCATGTTGCGGTTGGCGAGGAGCACTTGATCAATGCACGCAGCCCTAGATCAGTGATTGTAGTAAAGGATGCTTATAACGTATTAATCATCAGTCAATCAGGTATTTCTCAAAAATAAATATTAAATTTAGGTTGTTATTTTCATATATATTTGACGAGAGAGATATTTGACAAAGGATCTTTACATTTGATGCATACAACTATTCACTTAGCGGATTGTAAGGAGTATGCAATTATTGATGTACGAATATTACATTAGAGATGTATGATGGAGTATATCACACATTTGACGGGAGTTCGATATGCTCCTAGTTTAAAAAATAATCTAATATCTGTGAGGTCGCTTGATCACAAAGGTTGTGAGGGATCACTTCAAGATGAAGTCATGCGAGTTACTTATAAAGGATAGGTAATAATGAAAAATATCTAGTGTAATAGAGGATACTTATTGATGGGTACACCTAAAGGAAGGGCAACCAATGTAAGGTCTAATAACAATCTTAGCCAGAAGAAGGAAACCATGTCGTCAACGGTAGATACTCAGATCTCATGTGAATTTGCGAAGACAATTGCAAAATCTAGCAAGCCTATGGTATGGAAGGCTCTAGAAACAGGATGTGTGATTAATTAAACTACACAACAAATGAACTCTCAAGTGGATAGTCTAGGCAAGCTAGTTTGGACACTGATATGCATAATGCGGTGATGTGCATAAGCACCTGTGGTGGGGGCACTCCTAAAGGTAGGAGGAAAAACAAAAAATACAGAATCGACTAAGAGTGAGTTCTTGAAGAAGCACAACGACCTTAACGAATAAGAGTCAAGGTGGAGATTATTGAGTATAGTGACTCATATCCTAATATTTTATGATTTGAAAATGTGTGATATAATGAGTTATAGATGAATCTTAATAAAATTAGTATTCCTACTTTCTTTTGTAGTAGAATTCTTACTCCACTTTGAACGAGGGTTAAGGAACTATATAAAGCCATGAGGGGTGATCATGAAGAACCCAAGTAACAAAGCAAAGGAGCTACTTATCCAAAGGTAGATGTGCATGAGAGAATTAGATGCTAAGTTATTCATTAGCACTAGATTCTTGTATATGGCAAGGATCCGAGGGTCCTAAAAGATTCGAGAGGGTTGTGAGAGAGTGACAATCTTTTGTAATCTTTTGAAGTTGTGCGTGTGCATAAGGAATTTATGGTAGGTTTCACAAAATATTTTCTCTCTCATCGTGATTGTTTCAACGTCGTTATTTTTGTTCTCTACGCTCGTACCATATCTCACAAACTCTGATTTGATCCGAGAGCTATTGCGCATAAAATGGTGTATCAAAGTGTAACATTTAAGATACAAGAGCTAACAATTCAAATAACCAAAGATTTGTGCATAAATAGTAGCAGTCCATCACAATCTAATTATAGAAGTTTACATACAAGAGCTTTGTGAATAAATACTATAGTAGTGACATCATAGTAAAACCATCAGTAGCAGAGAAAGTCCTTACAACTATCAACCGTGTAGGATCATATGACATAATCAGAGGAGGTAAATGATTGTCTCTGCTTTTTGGAATCTGAAACCAAATTAAAGTAGAAGAAAAACAATCTAAATTACCAAATGTAAATTACGACCACAAGATGCTTGTTCGCTCACACGTGCTCAATGAATGCTTCGATCGTCCGACCACTTCCTTCAATCGCTCGCTACGAACGCTCACTACGACCACCGATGCACGTAGTCGTAATCTCCCTTTGCTCGAATACTTCAACCGCTCGAATGTTTCGATCACTCGAACGAGTACACGCTGGAGACAGAAGAAAAATGATGATCAGAAAACACATCGCCGATGCCAGCAAATTTTTCTTGGAATAGATCTGATCTATTATTTTTGTATCATGGATGTGGTTACAAAGTACCCTCACGGCACCCCCTAAAAGCTCCTCAACGAAAGCCCTAAAAAACCTCACACGTTAGCCCTTAGCCTCTCCTTGCTTTTATATGTTAACGTCCAAGCCATGTCCACCTCAAACACAAATACACAACTCTATCTCTTCCTCAAATCAAGAGACTCAAAACTCTAACATAAGTTTTACCATATCTCTAAACATACCCATTACAGACTCCTTTCATAACGCCTCCAATCTCACCACCTAACGAAGCCTTCAGGACACACCTCCTATACCTCCATCACGCATCACTAACTCCCATGTCGAAGCCTTAAGGATTGCATCTCTTGTAGCTTCTCCACGCATCATCACGTGCTTTAGCGTGAGCCTGATCACTCCATGTGACATCTCGATTGCTTGGACCTCAGATTATCCACTCCTAGTCCTGGTCCTCCTTGTCACTGACCGTAACCATCTCCATGCCTCCACGCATCATCCACCACGATCTCTACGTGCTCCAGCATGAGCCCGACAATTTTGCGTGACATCCCGACCGCCTGGACCTTAGATTACCCTCTCCTAGTCCCGGTCCTTCTTATCACCGACCATGATCGTCTTCACGCTCACCTGCACATGCAAAGACCAAAGAAACTTTCTCCCTGCTCAAGTTCTCCACAACTTGACCGTCATCAATACACACATACTCACACCACCCTTGTCCATCCATAGATAAGAACAAACCATCCACGACCATCAACCAGATCATCCATGACTACACATTCCATCGCTTTCCACAAAACAGCTCCAGACAACTCAATACAATAGCTAGCTCAACGAGTACTCAAAAACCACAAGTACTCGGGAAATACTATCGCTCTGTACAAAACACTCGAGAATAACAAGCATTACTACCAACTACCAATAACCAAGTTCTTCCGACTACCGAGTATTCCCATCTTTTAAGTATTGAAACCTTCGAGTACTGTTCCTCCGAACACTGTCCACCGATCACCGAGTACCTACCTAGTACTGTAGCACTAACCACCATTCACCGACCATCATGCACAAACTAGTTAACCATTGGCCCAACACGAGTACTTGAGTTACTCGAAGATCATAATAATTGAAGTACCCGTACCAACTATGAAGTCTACGAGTACTGACCATGAAGCCCATGCCAACCGATCGCAAAGTCTTCGTCTACCAAAGACAACAATAGTAGACTATAAAGTCTATGACTATGAAAATAAGTCTGCGAAGTCTACGACTATAACAACAATTCACAAAGTCTACGACCATTAACTGCAAAACCTTCGACTATCGACCAGCAAAATCTACGACTATCGATCATAAAGTCTATGACTATCGATCACAAAGTCTACGACTATTGACCAGTAAAATATACGACTATCGAGTACCGACCAGGTACTATGGCTACGATTATGAAAAGTACTATAGCTACGACCATAAAAAAGTAATGTAACTACGACTACCTTCAATGGTCATTCTATTGTGGTCAAAGTCAAACATGGTCGAAACCGGACGTGGTCGAAGTAGAACATGGTCGTAGTCGAATGTGGTCGAAAGCTGCCATGGTCGAAGTCAGTCGTGGTCGAAGTCAGCCGTAGGATCCTTCGATGCCACTCGAATGCCATCCGATGCTCTGTTTCCACTCAAATATTGTTCGATGCCCTGATACTACTCGAACACCATCCGATCCTCCTTGGATCCAATCGAAACCATTCTGACTGGCCCGAACCTACTCAGACACTTACCAGATGTTGAATATGACCACTCAGAAGTTGTAGTCGATTACGATCACGTTGATGTTGATTTCGACTACGACCATGTCTTCCTCTGCAGATGTTGACTTCGACCACTTGCTCGTAGACGACTTTGACCACTTCCACGTACGACCACAAGTAGCAGTCGTAACCTTCGTCTGCTACAATAGCGCTTTATTTTTCGGACAGCCGCAACCAGTCGATCCACTCGATAAAAAATCAACGGTCAAAAAACAAGTAACTCTTTGGACTATTCCAATCGCTTGAGCTGGTGTTCGGATTGGACGAATGTTCCGACGCTGATTGGACTGTCAAAACGACTTAGAGTTTTGACTTAGATGAAGATCGGATGATCTAAACTTCTTCACTGATCGGACCAATCCGATCAGTTTCTTCTTTGCGCCTCAAGCAATTTTTGAAAGCTATGAACTGAGACAACACGATAATACAAAACCTTTGGTGGTGTTTAAATTGCTGATCAAAGCCACTCACTGAAACCACTCGAAATCGATCGAAATATTTGGAGAAGACAAAAACCACTTGAACTTGAAACTTTTAACTGATATCGATCAAAACTTTCACAAACGCAAGATCCAAAGTAATCCAAATGTCAATTATTTATCATCGCTTTGTTTACGACCAGCCACATGGTCTAACAAACCGATCACTTCTAATACTTCAGTCAGTAGAGAATCAAATTCACATTCTTTACTACACATTTCCATTCTCACTAACACTCAAAACATTAGAAATGTTCACATCAAAGAACTCAATCACTGCAATTCGCACATTTAACCTAAACAATTACGAGCACGAAACAAATAAAGACAATTAACACCATGTTAAAATTAGAAGAGAAGGGACTTTCAGATTTCAGGCATCTGCAGACAGCTGCTTCTTTTGCTTTGACACCTTTGCTTGCAGCTTGTCAAGCTTTGCGCTCATGCTCTTCTGCTGCTCGCTGACCGAGCCCTCCTGGGCGCTGCACATTTGTGACTTCATTTTCAGATTGAACTTCTTGGGGACACGAGAAGTCCAGCCACTCTTGCCGCGCCCCAGCTTCTCAATCTCCTGCCTCATATTTGAGCACTCCTTCTCGAGTTCAGACAAGCGTATCCTCATGTTGTCCATGCCAACTTTTAGGACCTGGTTCTCCCTGACGGCTGTAGCCCATCCCCCAGCCTCGCCAGATGTTGCAACGCCACTTCTTAGCGGCCTAGATCCTTCAAGGTTGTCAGAGACGAGCAGGCACCCAGCAATTGATGTTCTTAGCTGGAGCTGCTCAAAGAAGAGGACTTGCACCACGACACGCAGTGGGAGACGCTCGTTCTGTGCAGCATGAGTGCATGCTTCTAGGGAGAGCTTCTGGCAGTCCATTAGCCGACAGAGTTGCTCCCGTTCGGCTTCTGATAGCCAGGAATGTGCCTGTGAGCAAGATAAAATGATATTAAACAGCTGCAACAATATATTTTGGTGAAGCCATGAAAATATTCAGTGGTTCGATGTTCAGTTTCCGAAGGCAGAACACTAATGGTTATTGTTACACAGATTAAAGTACTGCAATAACAACTCATGAAAAAAAAGTACGCTAAAAGATCCACCTTCAAGTATATATCAATGGCACGATAGAGGCCATCATCTAATGGACGGGCGTATTCAGGCACAGCAGATGCCAGAGATTGGAATTTTGGAAGTTTCAAATTGATATCTGGTGCGATCTCTGCCAGATAGCCATCAATTAACTTAGCAACAGTAGTTATTGGTGTCAAAGAAGGGGATGCCATCACATCATCCAAGCATGGGGAGGCACCACCATTTGCCTGGTCCATTGCCAAGAAGTGCTCAAGAATCCTGTGCACACACTCGACATTATACAGTGTTTCCATGGTGTAGGAGAAATTTGGCAGCAGTAGGTCTTCCAGAGTGGCCTGGTCTAGCTGCATGCCAATCCGTTTCTCTAAATTGGAAATGCAAGTGGGGCTGGCTTTTAGAATCATGGCTGTGCGAAGCAGCCCGAGCAAAACTTTTGTAGATGCTAAACCCTTCTGAACAGGCAATAGTCTATCGATCTCCTCAAGTAAGTTCTTCTGTTCTGCCTCAGACAGAGTAGCAGTGAGGGGTACTGTTCCCATGCTATGACGCCTATTGAGTCCTGGGAGATATTTTCTGGCGTAGTATGTCAAAGAACCAGCAATGATCTCAGGTCGGATGCCTCGAGACTCCATAGTAGAAATTAACCTCTTGTACATCGGGAAACTCAATGATGAAGCATCATCATACCACCAGTCTGAACTGAAGTTTCTAGGCCTGGCACCCGTGCTGATCCCATTCCACAGTACACTACCACCAGGGCTTTGCATGATGCCATGTTCCCTTATCGGCCAGCCAAAAAGGTTTGGATCAGTAGTAGCTTTCGATGCTAATGACTCAATGCATCTCTTCACAATGTGAAGGTCTTCAGCATGAGGGAGGAGGTCATCACAAGTTTCCAGCGCCTTTAGAGAATCTTTCCAGTTACGGAGGACTACTTGATTAAGGAACATTTCCGACTGTGCAATCAAGTTGTCCTCAGCTATTTCTTCAGTCATTTGGAGATGCTCAGAGGCGCAACGTAGGTAGACAGCGTTTGCAGAAGAAAGTTCTATTTTCACACCATAGCAGAACCTTGCCACCAACTCAAATGACTTTGCACCCCCGGGGATATCACTTAGTTTGATGATACATTCTTGTTGGTGTGACCTCTCCTCGATCAACCGTTCAAGAAGGGCACTTTTTGAAAGTAAAGGGAACTGCAAGGGGATAACCAGGAACCAGCATTAAAGAAAAAAACAGACAATCCATAGAAAGGTAAAGTCAAGGTATACAAGCTAAGAAAATTCAGTAAAGACGTAAGAATGATAAGAGAGGATAAAGTTTACAAATATCTTATGTTCTTAAAGATGAAATGCTGCTACAAGTTAATTCTAAAAAAATAGTTCAAAAATGATGAGTTTGTAACCCTTCAAATACAAGTAGTTGTTAGCCCTCCATGACTGACTACATGCCCTTTAAATACCCTGTAACTCTTCCGATGAAGACAGGGGGGATACTTTTTTCATGTCATGACTGACTACATGTTGTTAGCCCTCCATATAACTTCGAATAATTTTCTTTTTGTTTCCATAAAACTTTGAATAATTTTCTTCCAGAGCCCTTCAGTAAAACAAGTAATACAATAGTGGCAAACTTCTGTTTTTTAAATAAAAATAGTTGTAAACAGCTTCAGTTCTATAGAGCCATAAAGGGGGAGATAATTTAAAGACATTTTTTTACACTGAATAATTTAATGATATTGACGGGAAAAGCGTATTGATTACCTTATGAAGGTGGAAAGACATGTCCCCAACCTCAACAGTAACATCACTGGGGAGTCCTGTTGTGCAGAACCTAGGAGGTTGACAAACAGAAGAAAAGTCAACATCCTGACAAATTTAAGTTACATAATTTTACTGAGCAGATTTGAAACATATCCATGGTGGGAATAGGTCCCTCAAGGTCACATTCAGTGATGTATTCGTCACCTACTGGCTAATGTCAATTTAAAAGGAATTCTAATGATACATCTTACCCAGAAACAAAGATAAGGGATAATGTTCTGTTTTTGGATGTAGCCTGATTATAACCACTTCTATTATTCAATCTCTGATTATAACCACTTCTATTATTCAATCTATTGCAGAGAAAATAAGAATCTTGCTTTAGGCCGTCAAGCATATAATAATCCATAGTGTGATCCTTACAATATTTTTCTCACAGAAGACACAAAATGAACCAGTCATCCAATTAATAAAAAAAGGGCATGTTTCTGTTATAATGTCTACATACACAAAATCATGGCTGCTTATGAGCTTATCCCTATTAGCATAGGCACATCAGAATATTTAAGAGTAACACAACTGGAAGGCGATTGACAGTTGAAATTTGAAAAGCTTGACTTGTCCACTGAAAATAAATACGAACCTGCTCCCGCCTAAATAATTACATGATGGTTACATCTTCCTCCATTATGAGGAACGTTAGCATCTCATTGCCAAGTGCCAACGAATGTGATATGGATCCATGAAAAACTACAAGAGACCCTCCCCACAAACTAATTGCACAAGCAGTCAACTACAATTAACTAAAATCTTTGTGGACAGAATAAGTGAATAACTACACCCCCACCATGCTTCAACGGCCGTAATGCATCTAGTATGTGCAATAAGGCACCAAAATGGGTAATAAAGTCTTCACTGATTTCATATGGAGAAATATGCAAGATTCAACTCTAGTGTGTCATATATACTGAAAAGTACAACCTTACTAAGTCAGAAAAAAAACAAAGGAAAAAAAAGGACAGTGCTCAGCGACAAGTGCGAGTCCTGCAACACACCAATTTTCAAAATTTACCAACACCTCATCCATGAAGGGAATTGTAACTATTATAACATCTGAAATTCAGGTTTTCACCCTAATTTTTCTTTTAATCACTCCAATAGCAATAAACAGAAACTTATTCATGTGCTTGTAAAGATGACATCACACTACTCATGTGAAACAAGTACATAAACCAGCCCTTCTAATCCAACATTTTTTGGAATTTCAATTGATTAAAGATGGGAGTGGTCTATACACACAAATAGAACAGATTGAAGACAAGCATCATGCAAGAAGCGCGTATACAGTGAAGACGTGCAGTCCGGCCAAACTAGTTGACTTCTGAATTGTGACAATTTCAGACAGAAGTATGCCAAATTCGTACCAATTTGAACAGAATACCGGAGCCCGCCACCCCCCCCCCCCCCCCCCCCCAACACCAAAAAAAAGGCAAGAAGGACCCATTTTTTATCCCGGCCAGGGAGCGCACACATACAACAGAAAATCAAAACTAAAACGCAGAGAAACAGGATGAATAGGAAAGAACTGAACAGAAAGGCAAGAGCTTTACCAGGCCTGCCCTTGCCTTCGGAAAGCATCAGGTTTTGATCCCAGCTTCATGGATGCTGCAGCCATCCTGGACAGCTAGCTCTCACAGCCTCTCTCAAAGGAAGCAGCCTAAGTAGGAGCGGAGCGCACAAGAACCGCAAGCTACAACCACCACTCCAGAGCTCAAGCCATGGCTGGCCTCCAAGAGCTCTGTCTCACTCACTCCGTACCAAAACCAGTCCCCCCAGGAAAGAAAGCCGAGCAGGGTCACCAATTCATGGCCCCTTTTGGCCACCTACTGATCCAACCACTCCAATAAAACCAAGCGGGGGTTCACGAAACCACCAATGCATGCAGTTAATGGTGGGGGGATCACATCACAGTGAAGGGAGGAGGCCAGCAGGTAGGGGGGGGGGGGGGGGTTCTTGAAGACAGCAGTTTCTATTCTGTCCTCACCCTCCCTTGCTTCTCTCTCTTTTTTTGTGGGTGTGAATGCTCTAGTAATTAAAAAGCTCTCAAGGCTCATGAAGCTTTGGGACCTGGAGGCAGGAGAGCGATAGAGCAGTTGGTGTTATTTTGTTTTCCTGAGGGCTTTTGGTCCCAAGGACAACACCAAGATTACATAAAAAAGAAGCAAATTTTATAGGGACAATACCAACTGTACCAGGTAAGAGAGAGAAAAAAAACCAAAGAATTAGGTGAAGTAAGCAGCAAACGGCCAAACAACAAGGAAAGAAGACTAAAGGAAATCCTGAAAGCCAAGGGAATCAGGTCAACAAATGGTTAACTTACTATAAATCAACAAAGGAAAGGTTGCAACTTGAAGTAGCAGGAGGAAAGGGATGCATGGGTAATTCCTTAGGGCAGAAAAAAAGGAAAATAGGAATCCCTCAAGAAAATGGAATTTTTTTATGAAGATTTTCCAGTAGTGCAAGTTTTCCCTTAAAAAAGTTCTTCCTTAGTTTCACTATGTTTGCCTATGGCTTCAGGAGTCTGTGTGTATTGCGAGAATAAAGAGTCTAATTATTTTAATTTTGTACTTTCTATCTCTATTTAAATACTTTAGAGGAAGTTATGCAGTAACAGTACATCATTTAATAGAAATATGTATAATTATGAGGGTGTTTGGTTGCCAGCCACAGTTTACCACGTCTAAGGTTAGGCAAGTTTGATCAACTTTGGGAGCTGTTTGGTTGCAGCCACAGTTGTGGCAAGATTCCCTTCCAGCAAACTAGGCCACACGCGTCAATGACTCAAAAAAGTATGACAAGATTCCCTTAGGCTTGTTAAGGTGTGGCAAAGAATTTGAACACTTCAACTTAGACAAGTGTGGTAATTTTGGTTGGTAAAGTACCAAACAGACCCTATTTCTTATTAAGTTTTTATTAGATTTAATACTTTCTTATCAACAAATCACACAAAACGAAGTGAATAGTAGTACAAGATTTCAAAGATTTTTTTTTTTGTTCTTGGGAGCTGGGACGTGGGAGCAAGGGGTGCTGCTGCATGGGTGATTGGTGCAATGCAGGGGAGTCATTGAGGGCATTAAAAGTTCTGGAGATCTGGGGCTGAGTGCACAGATTCTCTCGGAGGGGGGGGCGCAGTACAGCCCGGCAGCTTATGGTGCAGTTAGAGTAACTCGAGTAGCCCTCAAAACAGGGCCCTTACTTTTCATTTGAGGGCTCCCCTACTTTTGAGGGACCTGTTTTTTTGCATCTACTCCAACAGCATCCCTCAAATTTCAGCCCTCAAATCCATTCCACTACAACTGACACATGGGACCCACTCCTCATTCTCTCCCTCCTCGTCCGCCTCCTCGCATCCTCCGACGACGGCGAGGCCGAGGAGGACGGTGGCGGCGCGGGGCGGGGCGCGGGAGGAAAGAAGCGGGCGGCGCGCTCGGGGAGGCGGGCGGCCGGGAGGCGCTCGGGCGACGGCGCGGCCAGATCCGGGCGGGGCGAGGCCGGCACGAATCCAGGCGGGGGAGGCGGCGTCCCGGGGCGGAGACGGCCGGATCTGGCGGGGAGGCGGCCGGATCTGGCGCAGAGGAGGCCGGATCTGAGGCGCGGCGGCCGGATCGGGCCCGGAGGCGGCGAAGACGTCCGGAGAGCGGAGGCGGCAGAGAGCGGAGGCGACGGGCGAGGCGGCGGAGAGCCAAGTACGGCGACGGGCGGGGGGCGAGCGAGCGGCGGAGGCGGGGGATTCGGGCGAGGCGGGGGGCGAGCGGGCGGCGGAGGCGGGGGGTTCGGGCGAGGCGGGGGGCGAGTGGGCGGCGGAGGCGGGGATTCGGCGGACGGGAGGGGATTCGGCGGGCGGGAGGGGATTCGGCGGGCGGGGAGAGCGGGCGGCGGGGAATTTTGGCTGAGAGCGGGAGAAGTTTCACGGTGCGGGAAAAAATAGGAAAATGAGGGGTGGGGGGAAGCCCCTAGGAATGAGGGGTGGGAGGGTGATTTGAGGGGCTCCTCAAATTTGAGGGCTCTAGTAGGGGCCCTGCTGGACCTCTATTTTTGCCTCAAGCCCTCAAATATGAGGTTTGAGGGCTCAAGTAGGGGCCCTGCTGGAGTTGCTCTTAGGGCCTGTTTGGTTGGAGGCTGGAAAAAGTTACCTGGGTCAGGCATGCATCCCAGATGTTCGATTTTGGATGCTTGGGGCCAGGATATGTTGCCTGGCAGGCATTTGCCTGCGAGGCCTCCAACCAAACAGGCCCTTAGTGCATGCACTAGCGACTGCTTTGTCCTCTTCAGTTAAATTTTTTAGGTGCTGCGGTTGGCAGGGCCTGGGTGTGTGCCGATTGGAGCCCTCCTCAGTCCAGTTGTTGGCTTATGGCTGTTTAGTATTGCTGCAAATGAACTATTGCAATTAAAAGTATCTTATAGTAGCTGTAAAAATATTATAGCGGTCTAAAGAAGCTAAAAGAACCTGATTTTTTACATAGAAGTATGAGCTCGTTATAGATTTCACGTACGCGAATACTACATGTACAATTTACATACGCGAACCTAAGTCGCTACCACCAACAACGCTGCTATCTAATCACGTGTCATATCCATCAGTATGGCGTTGGTGGCCTAAGGAAGCCCAGGTAACACTGGCCTGGGCATGGGCGCAGGTCCCACGTGCTGCACCAGTGGATTGGAAGGTGCTCTCGTAGGCAACTCGAAGTCCAGAATGAAGTTGTGCAACACCATTGCCGCTACAATTATGGCCTTTTGCCAGATGAACCATGTAGCTAGGAATTTTGTCGAGTATGCGTCATTTTATCCTGCATATGCCGAACGCATGCTCAACCGCATTCTGTAGAGATGAGTGCAAGAAGTTGAAAAGTCCCTTTATCCCAGACGGTTGCGTACCATTCTAGAACTCCGAAAGGTGGTACCTATGGTTCCAATATGGCGCTAGGTATCCTAGCCTGTTTAGATACACGAAGTTGATGAGATAGTATTTGCCTATAGGAGGAAGAAGCGTGAAAGAAAAATATCCATTATTACTCGACGTGAAATGCATGAAATAATTAAGAATTGTTAGAACATATTATCTTTCGGAGGATGCAGGAATCGATCGCCGTATTTGGCCATTGTCTCGTGTAGCACACATGTGTCATACACTGATCCAGGCCATCCGACACACACAAATGTAAACCAACAATTGAAGCCTGGCGAAATGCCGCGCCCTCTCAGCATTTGGAACTGTGACTCGTATGTGCATGCCATCAATCGCTCTTATGCAGTTAACGAAATGTGGATAGAACCTTGGATGTTGGAGCCTCAGATGCAAGGTCAGATACGTAGGATCAGATGTTGTGTTTTTTTTGGGAAAGTTTATTTTCTCCTTTCTTTGATATTTTACTGGGCCATATGATCCACATCGAGCATCAACTTCTCTACTTATTAAAATTTTGAAACAGCCATAGTTACTAAATGAACAACTAATGGAAACATTGCATTTCTCTATTTTAACACATGAACTTCTTATTTAAAGTTAGCTTCAATGGTAGAATTTTGTATTGTTCCCTCACGCACGCGCGCATATATACACACACACACTTACCCTTACGGTGTATTCATCGTGCACTTAAACTAAAAAATGTTCCAAAAAATTTCTACATGTATTTCATGGTTTACTCCACCTACATATAAAATTTTAAGTTTAAAGTCATTTGTACTAAGAGTACCAAAAAAGAGAAAATTCTGACAAATTTGAACTCTTAACATTTGTTAGTTTTTTTCTCTTTTTTTGTTACTCTTAACATATAATGAATTTGAACTTGAAATTTTATATATAGGTAGAGAATATTTAGAAGTACATGTAGAAATGTGTTCAAAATTTTTTATGACTTTTTTAGTTTGAGTGTACCGTGAGGATGAGTGCATAGCATATATATATATGTATATATATATATGTATATATATATATATAGGACGCTGAAATGAGGCACCATGGTGTCTAGCCACCAAGTCTCTTTGTCTTTAGATTGCTTTTAGATGCGTACTAGTGCAATGGTATATAATATATCAGGCATGCTAAATCAATCATGGATGAAAAGTCTCAATCACACTAGCACATATCTAAAAATAATTTAAAAATAGAAAGATTTATTATCTGGACATTATGATGCTCCTATTATTTATACTGTTCGCGAAGACAACGCAAACTTTTTAGGAATGGTATGTCCATTCGAACAGACCTGGTGGGGCAAAAATGTCATTTCCGCATGTAGCATTAAACAATGCTTTTTCCCGTGTTAAGTACATTGCATACTGTAATCTAACTAATTGTCAAATCGGTGGCTACAACGTATGCCCATGTGGATGGTAGCAGATGTTTGGGATGAGTTCTGCAACAACAGGTTCTGGCAGTTTGTAATCAAGCGATAAACAAATCAGCACGTGTAATCAAGCGTTAAACAAATCAGCACGACTAGGCAGTGAAAATTGATTCCCATACAACTTTCTCTCTTTCTCTCTACACACACACAAGCATAGAGCAGTTGACATTTCTTTCTTTTGCTACAGTAATACCCACTGAACCGTAAATAGTAAAATAAATATAGGAATGACCACCATACAAGCTAGACTCTCGGGAAACAAAATTTCTTTTCCCCTTTGTTCACTTTTACGGCGCCCTTCCCGATTGACTACACGGTTTTGCTTTCTCTTGTTTTGAAATAAGGGGACGACACATATATAGTAGAAATTAACTAAATTAAATCAATGAAAGTGTTTGTAAATTGCATAAAGCGAGCGCTCAAGTCATAGCTGTTTTCATGTATTTTTTTCCCTTTAGATAAAAATCCCTCTGAGAGGGAATATTTTCTCTTCATTAAGCTTCGTCTTTTTTGCACGAGCAATAAATCTTGACAATGGAAATAAGTATAACTCCATTCAACCATTTTTATTCAACGGTCGTAAATTAGTGCTTCCACTGTTCTTTTTTACTCCCTCTGTCTACAAATGTAGTCGTCGTTGGTTCCATACAATCAAATTTTGACTATTAATATATGTTAAAATATATAGATGGACTGCAAGAAAATAAAACTATGAATTTATTTTGTAAAATACTTTCATAATATATATTTATTATTATTTTTCTAGTTTATTATAATAATAAAATATAGACAAAGTCTCGTATTGGAGGCTGTAAAAAATATAAATGACCTATATTTATGGACAGAGAAGTACTTGATGTTTTTTATTGTTTACGGTTTCCGAGATGCAACTTTAATCGTTATTTTTATAACTTTATATACAAATGTACTAATAAAATTATAATGTTATAAAAATTAATAAATTTTATTATATAATTTTTGTATAGATAATTTAGATAGTTTTGGACTATTGACGATCAAACTATGGCACGGATTCTCGGACGTAAGTAAAAAGAATAGATGTAGTACATTCCTAGGGAGAAGTACATAAAATTGGCCTACCACCACAACATATTTAAGACGTTATTACTACAATATCACTTGGAGTAAACCACCCTAAAATAATACTCCTCTCTCTAGTTATAAAAGAACGATTGTTTTGGGTATGCAGTCAAGCCCTTTAAAATTTTTAAACTTTGTCTATTAATATTTTTTCAATATTTATATCAAACATATAAAAATAGTACATATAGATTTATCTGAAAAAACTTTTATAAAAATATTATAAATATAAATTTGCTAGGGTTTATAAATCTATCGCAACCGAAATTAGTGGTTATGTTTTTGGACCGTCCCGATGTCTAACGTCATTTTTTTTTAGTGGAGGGAGCAGAAGTAGTGTATTGTAATCTGTTAACCCAAGGACCATACAGGTGCCTTGCCTAGGGCAGCGTGGCGGTTGCACTGTGCGTGCAGCTGCCGCCTTTGTTTGCCGCGCGCGCATACGTATGGAGAGAGGCGCACGGTCAACTCCTTCGACTGTATCGCTCTGGGAATGCTGCTCAAACAGGGCAGATCACCAAGCAAGCTCAGAACGGAGATCAAGGAGCACAGCAGTGCAGTTTGCGTGCCGTTTGGTCCACGGGGCGACGACTCCCGTCGCGTCGCTACGGTTTTCTCTGCAATTTTACACGATGATCAATTACAGAGTGTTGAATATAAATATGTACCAAACTATTTATACTTTAATCTTAAAAACCAACTTTTATTTCAGGATATTATAATATATCAGCCGAGATTAAAGTATAAAGGGCATCTAAACTAAAAGTTTATATTACAACAAAAGAACTTCCATAATATCGACAAAGTACCTAAGTGTAGGTAAGACCTAAAACCAGTAATTATCTTCTCGAAAGGTTCTTCATTGTCTTCTTAAATTTCTTATGTTGATATTTTAGCAAGTATGCGTACAATTATACCTAGCAAGTCACGTGAAAATATCTAATTATTTATTTGCCAATATTTCAAGAGTGTGGAGTGTGAAGGTTTCATTACTACACTTAAGGATGCAAGTTTATTTGTAAACAGTTATATTGACCAGCTTAAAAATCATACAAATACTACTTATGCCTTGTTATTGGATTCACATATTAACAGTTTCATTTACCAAAAGCACAACATATCCGAATACCGAATGCGATACTCTGTAGAGTTGCCCAGCTTTATCTACAAGATTTCTCAAACTCACAATGTCATGCAATAGACACACAACATATTAGTGTGCGACTAAATTGAGATAACACGGTCGTTCACTGCTCTATTCGCTCTAACTTCTATCCGGTAGGCTCGGGAGCATTCAACCTTTGTCAGAAATCCATAGATCAATGTGAAAATCACGGTCCGACGTTAAGTGGACCTACCGTTGTGATGAACGGCAAATGACTTTACCAATCCCACTTCTGTTTCACCCATTTTTCACAGGCTATCCTGAAACTCTGGAATATCTATCTTTTCTATAGACATTTAATTGAATCGAGCAGTGTACTAGACCAGATTTGACAAGTCAAAGTTGTGGTTAAATGATTTTTGTGTCCTTTGTTTAGCATAGGGGCCTATTCCTTACTTTTCTCAAGTGGGGCCGTCATCCACATTCCAAGTGCGTTATAGCACAATACAACCAAATCATACCAAAGCATCTACCTTAGGATGAAGTCATGGGCTCCAACCACCTAATCCTAGTAACTTTTTAAAATCTAATGGCACGAAGTTGAAATATTCTTAGTAGTTCAGATAAATCATTTATATTGCCCAATTCTACTAATAATTAATTATACAATAATTAATAATTAAAATTGTCAAAGTGAATATGGCTTACAAAATTAAGTCATGGATTTTTGGTGGTAGAATTTAACTAATTCTAATGTCATTCTAAACTATTATTGTATGTAAACAAAAGTGCATAAATAACATGAATGAAAATAGAGCTTATTTACGTAATATGGGTTCAACTTGATCAAAAACATGTGACTTGTTTTCTTGTTCGTATTCTTTAACTAGGCATACGTCTTCTAGATCTTGATTTGCTTCTGTGGCGGATTGTTAAGCGAATCTGGGTGCTATGGCAAAGAAGTAAACAAATAAGTCCGTGCTCGAAGGAAAACAAGCTGGGAAAAAGATAAATAAAATAAAAGAGAAATAAAATTCAAAAAATGGTTAAACATGAGTGGGTTTAAGTGGTTAGAGTTGAAGTAAAGTTTGGATCGGTCAAATGGGGCTAAAAATGGTGTAAACGGGTTCGAGACAATCGAAATGGATATAAATATGCTTAACGTGTTTTTGGTGAAGAGTAACGGGTCAGATGAGTAGGACCAAGTTGTTACTATTCCTAATGGAATGGTTCGGGTGAACAGTAATGGATTGGGCTGGTTTTAATGGATAGCACAGTACTTAGTTATGCTGTGAAGAGTGTTGGATTGGATGTGAACAGTAGAGGGCTTAAACAGTGAAGCCTAGCCTGTATAGTTGATTTGGCTAAAAAGTGAATTGGGCTAGTTTTGCTGACCTGTCTACGTAGTTTACTGCCCAAAAGGCCCGGCTCTCCTCAGAGCTACGCTCATGGCTGGCCGAACAGGGGAGACGGTGAGCCGAACTGAGCAATGACGAGGGTGATCGGCAGTGAGTAGTGGTGCAGTGAGTGTAAATGGGACCTAGGCAATCTATTTTGGGAACATGCGTGGTTAGAAATGGAGTGGAAAAGGCTGGCGGCGGTAGTGCTTGGTCGAAGCAGAACCATGGCGCGGTGGTGCTACGACATGGTTTCGGCCAAATTAAGGGCAACTTGAGGGTCTACGATACAAATGGAGCCTAGTAGTAGCAATGGCTTAGCTCAGGGAAGCTCGTGCTGTGCTGGCAACGGTAGCTGTGCATGGTCGAGCGGTTGTGCATGGCGTTGGCGGCTAGGGACGACGAGATGGGTTGGAAGGCCGGGGATAGAATCGTGGTGCTGAGGTGATGCTATGGGCATGATTAATTGGATCAAAGTTGAGGCTATTGGGAGAATTGGTTTTGGGGCTCACTAGTGAGAGCTTCGGTGGTGATGGTTGTTCTTGGTCAGAGAGGAGAGGGAAAGGTTTCAGGGTGAAATGTGGTGCGAATGGCGGTTGTAACATCCTGATTTTCAGAGCCTTTTTGAAGCTTTCAAAATAAAAATAACCATTTGAATTTTTCTAGAATTAATTAAATCTTACTTTGAACTTTTTATTAATTAAAAGGATTAATATGACTAAGTTAAACTTTGACATTTGCTGGAAGTATTTTATTTGGGTTTCTTGTGCTTCAAGGAATTTTCTAAACTTTTCTGAGATTTTTTCGGAGTTATTTGCTATCTACTAGAGCTCAAATGAATTTAGTAGAATTCCTAAAAAAATAGAAAACCCTAAGAAAATCCTAAAACCCTTGTGGGGCTAAACCAAATCCCTCCGGTTGAACCCACGCTAGGCCCATTCCACCGGCTCAACCGCCGTGCACCACATGTCGTGAATCTGACCGAGTGGCCGCATCATCCGACGACCACCGCTCGATTCATCTGCAGCCACCACGTTGCCATGTATCATCCATCTAAAGGGTCTTGCATTGTTCATCGTCTCCGAGGGAGGGTTCGCTATGTTCGTCCGGGACTTCACCTCGGCGTCCGTGTCATGCCCGTCTCCGCCTCAAACTCCTCAGCGTCTTTGCCATATGCCCCGCCTCTCATTTGTCACATCCCGAAGCCGCGTTGTCGTCGAGATTCGCCAAGTGTCTTCGCTATTGAGCCGAGCCACCGCGTGCCATAGCCATAGCCATCGCCTTGGTCTCCGCCGCCGTTCCCTACGACGCCACCGAGGTTGCTGGTGAGCCACTGCCCCACCTCTCCTCCGTTCTACTAATCTCGCCGCTGGTCGGCCGTGGTCTGTCACCGCCGCTCACCGTCGTTATGCTCCGTCGCGTTATGCCCCTTCAACCATCGAATAGACGTGCCCCTTCGCCTCTACCAGCCAACCATCGAGCGACGTGCATCAACGTCTCGCCCAACCGATTGCTATCACGACCTTCTGATCAGATTTGCGTCGACAGATGGATCCAACAGTCCAAATTGAACCATGTGGCCATTGCCTAGCCACATCAGCCCTACCTTGCCACTTGTCAGACACATGTCATGCCATGTTAGCCCTAAGAACCCCATCAACCACCACGTCATTCAAGCCGACGCTAGTACACTATTCCATGAGCCAGGTTCACCGTAGACTCACTATTTCATGCACCGAGTCTACAATATAATAGAATTTCTGAATTTTCAGTATTTTCTTTAGATTTGATTTTTCATGAGCCTTCTTAAACTTTGTAGGGTGTTGGTTAGACCTCTCTATGGGTGTTGGTTAGACCTCTCTATGGGAGTAAGAAGGATTTGTCGACTAGGTGGTTAGCCTATTCGATCGTAAAATCTTAATGGGCGAAATTGCGTTGAGATTAAACTTTGTAAAAGCCTTGTTATGATCTTCTTGGTTAGCATGCACAAGGAAACATGTTGCTCTAGTGTCACTATGAGATGATCATATTATGTGGGTAAAGTTGTGCAACATCTGCAGAGTGTAAAACTATTTGAATAGTCGTGTCCCTAGATATGGACATTGCTCGGTGATTTTACACGAGGGATAGAGTTTTCATAAAAACTTGGTTAGATTAAGTGGGAAGTGAGTGGTTAGTACACTGGTGATTCATTACGTGAACGGTTAGTTCACGGGTGATTCATTGGAGTGAATGGTTAGTTCACTTGTGGTTACTTTCGATTTTTTGTTTATTTACTTATTAATAGTTTTCAAAGTTTGCTTTCAATTATTTATTATATTTACTTCAAATTATTGTTTTCTGCAAAATTACCACTCAGCCATCATTTGGTAAGTCTTGCATGCTATGTTGCATTTTTTGTTACAAATGACTTGTTGAGTACCAATGTACTCACAACTTTATGCCTATTGTTACTCAGTTGAAGAAGAGGAACCATATCAGCAGAAGAAACTTGAAGGTGGTTACGTCGACGACTTCGCGGATTAGGATTTCACTCTCCAGTCGATTGCCTGTGTGCATGTTGAATGACTACTACGTTTATTTTTGTTTTCCGCTGCAAGTTTCTTAAGCCTTTTATGCTATTATCTGTAAGCTTGGCCATGATGTTGCAACTCTGATAATTAATAATATTTTATCTTTTCCTTTATTAATCGAGTGTATGGTCGATACTTCATCTATGTTTACACTGTGTGCACTAGCGTGATCCTAGACTAGTGAGGTATACACAGAGAGATCCGGATTTGCATATTCGGGTCTTGACAGTGGTGTTGTGCTAAGGTTGATGGTTTTGCAATGGCGTGTAGGCGCGGGTGAGCTAGCGGGCTCGTGAAAGCATTTAGGTCCCTAAAAATGGTTTTGGTAATTAATGATAGTAATGTGTTAAGGAACTAACGTGCATGATAAGATATTTTAAAGGTTTGGTCCCGAATTATGGATGACACAACATGAAAATGTCATGCAAAGAAGATAAAAGATTGACATGGCTCAAGACAAATGTATTATGGAGCCTAAGGACTCTATTATAGTTTTTACTGGTCTTGGTGATTGGTGAAAAGACTGGATTCATAGGTTAGATGCCATAATATAAAGAGAGATCATGACTAGTAGCTTGGAGACTTATTTTTGTGCCACCTTGATCAATTAAGAGTCAGCCATCCTTGATTCTATTCACCCCCTCTAGCCAGTCATCCTTGATCCTACAAGTAGTATCAGAGCTTGGCTTCTCATTTTTTGGCTAACCGTCTAAGAGAGAAAGGGTGGCTAGTGAGGATATATCTATAGGCAAGGCGGCTCTATTCGATGGATCAAATTATGCATATTGAAAAATTAGAATATCAATTTATTTAAAGGCCATGAGTCCAAGCATATAGAGAATTGCGAGTGAGGGTTTTGTTATGCCACTTGATCCTACACACCCCATGGATCTTGAGGAGCGAAACTCCCATCTCAATGCTCAAGCAATGAATGCTCTTTTTGGTGCTTTGAATGTGGATGAGTTCAATTGAGTGAGCAACCTAGAAATCGCTCATGAGATATGGACTACGCTCTCGAAAATTCATGAGGGCACATCCACTGTTAAATAAGCCAAATTGCATAGGTTTCGGATCAAAGAAGAGACATTTACGATGTTGCATCATAAAGATATTAATGAAATTTTTTCTTAACTCAACAACAATGTAAATTAGCCTAAGGACCTAGACACTTCACTAACTAATGTTGATATTGTTTGCAAAATGCTTAGGGCTCTACCAAAGAAGTATGAGACATTGGGGATTCTATTCCTCAACTCACCCGAGTTACTGAGGATGGCACTAAACGACCTCTTGGGCAATCTCATAACCAATGAGTTGTACAAAAAGGACAAGAAGAAGTTTTTGGAGCAATCCTTCTCTAAGAATAAAATTACCGCTGTCAAAACTAAAGTGGTATCAAGTGGTGAATCAGAAGACAAAAAAGGCAACCCTGAGGAAGAATTCACTCTCCTTTGTAGGAGAATGAAGAAATTCATAAGAAGGCACTGAAACCAAAGTGCAAATTTTGACAAGAGCAAGAAAGGGCACTCCTCCAATTATAACAAATGCTATAACAATATCTGTTGTTATGACTGCGATGAGAAGGGGCACATTGCCTCTCATTGCCTGAACAAGAAGGATGACAAGACTAAGTCATCCAAGAAAAGGACTTCAATGGTAAGAAGAAGCTTTTTAACAAGCTTCAAAAAGATGAAAAGCATTAAGCTCATATTGAGGAATGGAAACTCTGATGAGGAGTATTTCGACGATGACTAAGATTGGGACCCGCAAATTAGTCAGCCAGGATTGTTCCATACCAGTCTTGTGGAAGTACGATAGGGCTTTATATCAATATCTCACAGACCGGTCCATAATTAACTTAGGAATTTCCCACATACCCCTTGTGCCTAGCACCCACATTGAGCCATCGAGTAACAATGTATGCTAGCAAGCACCCACCACCTAACCATTTGCCTAAGTCTAAATTAAGTTTTATATTTTATTTTAAAATATTTCATAAACCTTCCTGACTTATCAAAGTCAAGAATGCATTTTTAAAACTTATCTTTTTTTTTATGTGAAAAGGTTATCCAAACCTAAAGTTATATCTATACATGTCTAAGCATTTGCTATAAAATGTTCCAGCCAATACTAATGTACTAACCAGAGTTTTATTCTAGGGTAACAAGGTATCTGAGAATCAATATCAATGAAGGTATTAACAAGTAGACAATAACCTAAGTTTAAAAGTTGAATTAAAGTATGTTGAATAAAAATATACATGCAGAATAATTTAAAAAACACTAATTTTATATATAAATTGGGACCAACATGATCAAAGTGGTAACTTGCTTTGTTTCAGGATTTGTGGTGAGAATTGTCAGTGAAGTCGCACTCTTCAAAGAAGTCACAGTCTATACGTGAAAAGCCAGAACAAACTAAATTCAAATAAAAACCAAATAAAATCTAAAAATTATAATATCTATATCTTGTATGATAGATTACGAAGTTAGATGAATTTAGAAACTTGAATCGCTTAATTCAGAGGTCGGACGGCTGAGAATAGTCATCGGAAGTTCTGGATGAGAAAATACGGAAAAAGGAAACACGAGGGAAAATATTCCTTGTTAACCTATACAAATAGAGTGGAGCTCCACTATTTTGTTTTGTTGGTGGAGCCAGTGAGGAAAGACACGGGAGGTGAAGCCAACCAACAAAATAGGTTGCTAGGGATCCGAGGAACACGTGGGAGTGACGACACATCAAATAGAGCACAGTGGCGGAGGCGGTGCTCGGGGCGGTGGCCAATAGTGATTCTTGAAGAAATAAAAAAAATCCGCTTGAATAGAAACGTGGGGGATGAGGAGACATGTGGGGAAAAGGATGTTTGAAAATACTAAACAGATGAAGAGATCGGGCTCGACGAAGTTCTCGCTAGAGTTGAGGAAGCAAGTATGGCTGGCGGTGCTCTGGTAGGTTTCTATCAAAACTACTAAAATTCATTGTATATAATGGCATTGGGATTCTCCAGAAAAAATTTGTGGGCCAACGGAGTACGGGAGAGGGCAGGAGAGCTCACCGAAGTTTTCGCTGAAGTTAGGGAAGAAGGGCTGGTTGAGAGAGCTTCGGAGGGTTTCGGCCAAAACTGAGAGAAGGTGTTGTGGGGAATGGTGTGAGGCACCTATGGCTCAATTTATAGGTGAAGGGGAGCTACGGAACAACCTGAATCTCTCGCTGAAATTATGGCCAAAATTAATGGGGTAGTTCGCTGGAAAAAACAAAAAATTAAGAAAAATGAGTGAGTCAAATAGAGTGAAACCACCAGGAATTAGTTGATTGCATAATTTCAGACGGTTTTCTATTTGGCACGAAGTGGAGATCTGGCTTGGTTTGAAATTTTTCTTGGAGAGGGAAGAGCTGGATGTGCGTTCTCACGTCCTTGTCTGGTTCAAGAAGATGAACACACCTGAGCTTTAGGCGATAAAAAAGAGAAGGTAGAAGAGACAAGAAAGAAGGAAGGAAGAACTGGTAGTTGGTTTGGTGAAAACTCTAGGGCTCTAGGGTTAAACGTGCTCACGGTGGGGATGGGTGACCATGCTGGTATTTTTCTTTTTAATTTTGCTTAATTAAATTAAGCTCTAATAAATAGCAAATAAAGCTCAAAATGTAAGAAACATTCATAGAAATTCTTGAAGCTATTTTAGACTTAGAAAAATTATTTCTAACTTATAGTTGGTCTTTATTTTTAGTTATTTTTATTTACATAAAATGCTTTTGATTTTAAAAGTGAATTTTAAATCCCAGATATTCACAAAAAACAGATAAAAGCCAAACAACTTCAAATAATTAATTTTAATTAGGATTTTTACAAAATTAAAATTATCCTTTATTTAGTAATATTTTTATGTTTTTATTTTAATTACTTTTCAAAAGAAAGGCCTTTTAAAAATAGAAAAATAGGGCAGATAAAATTCTAAATTTTAGGCAACCAAGTAACACTTGTTTCTAAATTAAATTAAATTAAATTAAATTTTTTCACTACTAATTTTGAAATAAACAGATGGGCTATTATAATTGATATCATGCATCATGTCATTCGCTCTTATTTGGAGTTCTCGGAGTTCTTGAGAAAATTTAATTTAAATTATTTCTAAAAATCTCTAGTTTTCTAAAAGTTATGCTATTTGAGTATTGATTACCTATCTCATGCATAATGATCCCAAGATGGTTTTTTGGGCGGTATATTCAAAGATCATTTGTATTTTCATCGCAGCTTAGTTTTCTTCAGAAAATCAGTACTACCGCTATTCCCATGCAGTACTAACGCCCGACGGTACCATCGGCCCTCATATGCGGTACTACCGTCCCTTGACCATTGGTCCCAAAATTGGTACTAACCGACCCCTTGTCTCTCTCTGTCTTCCTTGACCTCCTTTCAGGCTTCTTCTCTTCAAAAACCATCGAGAGAAAGAACTGTCTCCCCCTCTCACTCTTCTCAAAATAAATCTCAAGATCTTCAAGAATTGCGAAGCCCTCTTTAATCTTTTATCAAAAATTAGTGCTTAAGATCACTTGGGCATAATGTGCAATACTACCATAATTGCTAAAAAAATTCAACTAATTTGTGCAAATTAGCTTAGCCTATTGCCTCTGTCCTAATTATCCTCTTCTTTCCTATAGTGAGAATGCCGAGGACCAAAACCTCAATCTGCAAGAATGGATTGTCCGAAGGAGAACCGGCTAATCACTATGCAACTCATGGGGTATCCTGAAACTCTAGAATAACTATCTTTCCTATAGACATTTGATCAAATCGAGTAGTGTACTAGACCTAGCTTGACAAGTCAAACTTATGGTTAAGCAATTTCTATGTCTTTTGCTTGGCATAAGAGTCTAGCCCTTACTTTTCTCAAGTGAGGCCTTTATCCACATTCCAAGTGCATTACATCACAGTACCACCAAATCATCTCAAAGCCTCCACCGTAAGATGAGGTCATGGTCTCTAACCATCTAGTGGCTTCCCATCAATTAGCCTCGATCCTAGTATCTTTTTAAAATCTAATGGCATGAAGCCAAAATATTCTTAGTAGTTCATATAAATCATTTGATTGCTCAATTCTACTAATAATTAATTATATGGTAATTAATAACTAAGATGTCAAAGTGAATATGGCTTACAAAATTAAGACATGGTTTTTCATGGTAGGATTGAACTAATTCTCATATTGTTCTAAACTATTATTTTATGTAAATAAAAATGCATAAATAACATGAATGAGAATAAAGCTTATTTAAGTAATATGAGTTCAACATGATCAAAGATATGTGACTTGCCTTCTTGTTCGTATTCTTCACTGGGCCTACTCCTTCTGGATCTTGATTTGCTTCTGTGGCGCACTGTTAAGTGAATCCGGGTGCTATCGCATAAAAGTAAACAAATAAGTTCATGCTCGAAGGAAAACAAGTTAGGAAAAAATAAATAAAAAAAAGAGAAGTAAAATTTGAAAAAAAGGTTAAACATAGGTGGGTTCAAGTGGTTAGGGTTTAAACAAAGTTTGGATGGTCAAATGTTGCTAAAAATGGTGTAAATGGGCTCTAGACGGTCGAAATGGATATAAATATGCTTAACGGGTTTTAAATAAATAGTAATGGGTCAAATGAATAGTATCAGGTTGTCATTATCCCTAACGGGACGGGTTGGGTGACAATAATGGGTTTGGGCTGGTTTTAATGGCAGCACAATAATGGGTTGGGCTATGAATAGCGTTAGGTTGTGTGTGAACAGTAGTGGGCTTGAATAGTAAACCTCGGCTTGGTTAGTTGATTGGGCTATAAAGTGAATTGGTCTGGCTTTGCTGGCTCATCTATGTAGTTTACTATACACAAGGCCCAACTCTCCTCAGAGTTGCGCCCATGGTCGGCCGAATAGGGGAGACGATGATGAGCCGAATTGAGCAACGGCAAGGGTGATCGGTGGCGAGCGGTGGTGCGGTGAGTGTAATTGGCACCTGGGCATTCCATTTTGGGTACGTGCGTGGTCGAAAATGGACTAGACAAGGCTAGTGGTGGTGGTACTTGGCTGGGGCAAAACCATGGCACGGTGGTGCTACGGCAGGGTTCCAACCAAATTAAGGGCGGCTTGAGCATCTACAGTACAAACAGAGTCTAGCCGTGGTGATGACTTAGCTCAGGGAATCTCGTGCTGTGTTGGCAACGGTAGCTATGCATGGTCAGGCAGTTGCTCATGGCGCCGGTGGCTAGGGACGGTGAGATGGGTTGGGAGGCTGGGGATAGTATCGTGGTGCTGAGGTGATGCTATGGGCACGATTAATTGGATCAAGTTGAGGCTATTGGGAAATTGGTTTTGGGGCTCACTAGCAAGAGCTTCGGTGGTGATGGCTGCTCTTGGTCGGAGAAGAGAGGGAAAGGTTTCAGGGTGAAATGTGGTGCAAATGGTGGTGATGGAGCTACTTGGCTTATTTTTATAGCCCAGTGAAGGCGGTGGCGACAGCAAGACCAGCGCATGGACGACGACAGGATCGCTGAAGGGCTTCGGCGGTGTAGTGGGCGGTTCTGGTGGCTACGTTGGCGGTGGGAGAGATCAAGCTCCTCACTGGCGTGAACGCGCGAGTTGGAGCGGTGAGTCAAGGCGTGAGCACGTGTTGAGCGGCTAGCGGCAGAGGTGGTAGCGGCGAGATCAGCGGTGGCAGGGAGTGGCGCATGGCCTGGTGCAGTGTGATGGCATGTTATTGATCGATCAATGAGGTGGCACACTATCGTGCAAAGGTTGACGGCTTTGCAGTGGCGAGCAGGTGCGGGCAAGCTATCGGTCGTGCGAACGGCAGGCGGTCGCGCAACAGGAAGAATAGGGGAGATGGCGCTAGGGCAGTAGGGCTCCAAGGCTAGGTGAAAGCGGCTTTCCCGAGAGAGAGAGAGAGTAAAATCACGAAAGGCTGCCAAATTTGTAAATTTTAAATTTAAGTGAAAATTAAATAAATTTCAAAAAATTGAAATTTTGGGCA
Source organism: Dendrocalamus latiflorus (assembly GCA_017311315.1). Taxonomy (NCBI): domain Eukaryota; kingdom Viridiplantae; phylum Streptophyta; class Magnoliopsida; order Poales; family Poaceae; genus Dendrocalamus; species Dendrocalamus latiflorus. The sequence continues at coordinate 40,605,730 of CM029652.1, read as the reverse complement.
CGTCGCTTGCATGCGAGACAAACCGTGCAAGCACAGGCCATGCATGCGAGACAGAACAATGATACGATACCAAAAACGTGAAAGATGCGACACGATCATCCGGAGCGTACAAATTCTGTTCCAAGGAAGGCCTGCAGGAAATGGAAACACCTACGAATCAGCACCTACACAGTATCTGAACCACTTTTATGTGGCGATCATTTGGTACCAGAAAGGGGGCGCCATCACATGCCAAGCAGATTTCGTGCAAGCTGTCTTGACACCACAAAAAGGTGGTGCTTACCACTACTACTGCCAACTGAAAGGAAGATGGCAGACGGGGTCATCCCCATTCCAGCTCGTATGAATCTACCACCTGCAAGTCAAATGAAATCTCAGCTGGTCGATTGGCTCCACCACTACACCATGAACATCGTCTTAATGGGGGGCAAATATGCAAGGATCATCACCATTGGCGCGTCTAGCGTCTGCGGCGATCTGGCTGTCCAGATACAATGCAGTCAAGCAAAGGCTGTTGATAGACAATGCAACCATGCAAATGCGACGACCACGACATCACAGCGAACCATTGACATCGCGAAAGAGTTAACATGTTCAAGATAATGGAGGGCCAGCATATGGCACTGAGCTCTGAAAAGATGTCGATCGCATGGGGTGTACCGAAATGGTACGGATATTCTTGCTGGTGCATTGTGGCTCACATGGTTCCAGGAACATAAGTTGATGCAACTAGGGGACAGTTGCTTTTAATTCAACTGCAGTAGCATGTACATACAGCAAAAGTATAAGGTAGACATCTGCATCCTGTAGCAACGCTGGACTGGAGCAGCTGTGGAGTGGCCATCAAGCTTGGGCCATCCGCACATGTGCATGAAAGTGTCAGATTTTGATGGAGCAGCAAACCGCGTTGGTTATTCCTCTCCCATTTGTTAGATCGATATACAAATTGAATCATTCACACAGGAAGGCATGCACTTAATACTCACCTTCACCTAAAAGAGCTTTGATGTTAAAAGTAGTACTTTTCCCAAGTAAAACTGTCAAATAGATAATTCTCTCTGTTCTGATCTATCTATAGAGAATGCCACATAACAAAAGAGGTTCCCACAGATAAGGTCAAGGTAAGAAAACAGAAGCATATCTAAGTGGATTTGACTTGCTTGATGCTTTTATGGTGGTGATCATATTTTGGTCAGCTCTTATCTTTTGTTTGTGATAGTAGAGCTGTCTAATATGAATCACATGCTCAGGTTTTGTAGAAACTTCGATCAAATTGAGGAGTTCATAAATATCCATTATCCAAGCAAAAGATTATTTGTGAAGGGGGCTGCTTTTCCTAAGAGTCTGTTCACTGAACATTATTTTCTTGAGATCTAAACACAGTGAGATAAAGATGAAGACAAGAAATACGCCATATTTGTGGAGGCCGTAGAAAAATTATAATGGTGTGATAAAAAAACCCATTAAAGTTTCCAAATGCCAGGTTTCATTTACAGGAGGCTAGTAGAATGTGCAGATCATTTTACACAGCAATAGTTGTCATTCAGAATAGCTACTTAGTTAGCATTGAAAATAAACAATGAAATCAAAAGCAAGTTCCTTTGACAACTGTCAGAAACTGTAGTTTTATCCTTATGCACACGGCAAAATGTGGGGAAAAAACATTTCGGAATGGGGGCAGGAGTGCAGCACAAATTTCACAGTGAAGACATCAATTACAATGTGCTGGTTGATCATATTTTTTCAAGAAGGGTTCCATAATAGGGGAGCTTTTTTAAAGCAATTAAGGATGCTAGGGAGCTCCCATGTTATCTTATACTCCCTCTGTTCTTTCTTATTCTATGCTTTTGACTTTTCATGGTCTCCGAAATTAAACTTTGAGCGTTACATTTTTTAATAAATATATTAAGATGTACTGATAAAATTATAATATTGTGAAAGTATTTTAGTGACAAATCTAATGATATAATTTCCATATATCAATCGAGATAGTTTAAACCTATTGGCGGTCCACACGGATTCTAGGGCGTAAGTAAAAAAAGGGAGCAAGTGTATGTGCCACTTTAGTAAGATGAAATATAGCAGTGTTTCATCAGACAATGAATTGATGATTGGCAATAAACACTACGCCACATGGTGTTTTCAGATCCCATTACTAGACTGGTTCCCACTAGGATAAAATAGAGAAGACATGAATTTGAAGATTTATTTTAATTGTTTCAAATATTATTCTTAGATACTCCCTCCAATAACAAAAGAGTGACGTTTTTTACTTTTAAAAGTCAATAAGAAACCACTTTGACCACTCAATGTTATCATCGTGTATTCGAAAAAAAGTTATAAAAGTGTAACATTATGGAAGGATTTTTATGACAAATTTACTCGTAACATTTTCATATATCCAAACTACAAATTCTAGACAATAATTTTGGTCAAAATTAAAATAGTTTGACTGGAGGAAGTATCATGCATGATTGAGTGCAAGAACAATAAGAAAATCAGTTAGAATCAATGCTTTGTCTATAGCTTGGCATAAGTGTCTTTGGAAAATCTTAATATTCATTCCTTAAGACAATGATTTTATGAAAACTTGCTCAATTTGGCATTTTTAGTGACCAGAGGTAACCAATCACTCAATCATTTACTGAAGGAATTAGAAACCTAGTTCTGCATGCAAAAGAACATTTTTTATAAAAGGAATAACCTGTTAGAGATATATGTATAGTTTGTTATTCCCCATTGTTGAGGGGTTCTTTGCATATTACCACCTGTACTTTGTGTATATATACTGGCCCATTGGCCTCATATGAATACAAGGGCTATTCATACATGGTATCAGAGCCAAAACTAGGGTTTTGGCTTACCTAGGGTTCCGCGCGCCGTCGCCGACTCTGCACCACCGTCGCCGACTCCCGCGTGCCGCCTCCGCCTCCACTGTTGCCGTCGGCCTCCCTGCGCCGCCCCCCGCGCCTCCCCGGTCTCCACTCGTCGGCTCTGCCGACTCCCCGGGCCGCCGCCGCCTTCGCCGGGACGCCTCCGCCTTCCCCGGGCCCGGTCTCGGCCTCCCGTCCGGCGCCCGCCCGCGCGCTCGCCCGCGCCGTCGCCCGAGCGCCTCCCGACCGCCGCGCCCGCGCCGCCCCTCCCGGTCGCCGAGCCCGCGCTGCCGCCAGAAGCTACCGCCGCCGTCGCGCCGCCTCTCCTCCCGGCCCTCCGCGCTGCCTCCATCTGCTGCTCCACCGCCGTCGCGCCGCCGCTTCGGCCGCCGCCGCCGTCGCGCCGCCCCGGCCACCGCCGCCGTCGTGCTGCCGCCCCGTGCAACCCTAATGCAAACGGGCCGGCCCGTTTGAGTTTTTTAACCGAGCGGCGGAAGAAGAAAAAAAAGAAAAAAACGTCGTTCTAACCGCCGCACCGTCCAGCACGCCTGTTAGACTTCGTTGCCTTGGTCGCCGCGCCGTCCAGCGCCGCCTACCAATGGGCACCGTTTCCCTCCCTCGCTGCCCGGTGATCTTTGATGGTGTTAATTACACCGACTTCGTGTCTCACATGCGCATTCACATGCGTGGTCTTCGTCTCTGGGGCGTCCTCTCTGGCGATGTCATCTGCCCGCCTTGCCCTATTCCTCCGACGGAGCCTACGCCTGTTGCATTGCCTCCGACAGCCGATAAGGCTGCTACTGATGATGAAGCTGATGATAAAGCTGCCTCTGCCTACCAGGAGGCTCTGGATTCCTACAAGGATCGTCTGACCGTCTACACTCAGTGGTACGATGACGACGCTCGGGCTGCTGCTGTCTTCATCGCCAGTGTCCAGCTCAGTTTTCTTCTGAGGTTGTGGGGACTCCCTTCGGCTTTCCAGATGTGGACTCATCTTCGTCGGCGCTACGAGCCCTCTGGTGATGCCCTGTACCTGTCCGTGGTCCGCCAGGAGCACTCTCTTCAGCAGGGTGATGCTACTGTTGACGCCTTTTACGCTCAGAGTTCTGCTGTCTGGCGTCAGTTGGACTCACTTCGCACTGCTGGCTGTCGTACCTGTCCGTGCTGCCTGGATGTACGTGCTGACCTGGAGTTTCAGCGGGTTTATGAGTTTCTTACTCGCCTTCGTCCTGAGTTCGAGCAAAGGCGTGCCCAGCTCCTTGCACGCCACCCTCGTGTCACTCTCCTGGAGGCTCTTACTGAGATACGAGCAGAGGAGACTCGTCTGAGTGGTGCTGGTCTGATGCCACTCCCCTCTGTGCTCGCCGCTCGTCCGCCTGCTACACTGCCTCCTCCAGCGGCTACCACAGGTGGTGGTGGCCGTCCTCCGTCTGGAGGTGGCCGTCCTCACTGTTCCTACTGCGACAAGGATGGCCACACTGAGTCCCAGTGCTACAAGAAGAAGCGGCATCTTTCACGCCGTTCTTCTACTGGCACTAGTGCTTCTACGACGACGTCTGCCTCGACTTCTTCAGCAGTTTCTCTCACCGAGCAGGAGATAGCCAGACTTCGACGCCTACTTGCCGCTTCAGGTTCTCCCTCGACAGGTTTTCAGGTTCTGCTACTGACTCTTCGGCACTGAGAGACCACCTCCTACACAGTCAGGTACCTCCCCGTGGATTCTTGATTCTGGAGCATCTTTTCACATGACTCATCATCACTCTGACTCTTCTTTCTCTCTTCTATTCTCTATCACTGCTTGATCTTACTGTCTACGATCTCCTGTCAGTGTTCTTACTGCTGATGGTACATCTCTTTCTGTCTCTGGTCGAGGATCTCTTAGCAACTCATCTTTTCATGTTCCTTCTGTTGCTCATGTTCCTCGCCTTACCTTGCAGCTTCTTTCTGCTGGGCAGATTACTGACCTTGGTTATCGGGTTATTCTCGACTCTGACTCTTGTTGTGTTCAGGACTGCCACACGGGAGCTCTGGTTGGTTCTGGCCCTCGGCGCCGTGACTCACAGCGTCTCTGGGAGCTTGACTGGCTTCATCTTCCTTCCGCTGCCACCACCCGCCGCCAGTCTCTCCGCTTCTGCCACTTCGTCTACCGGCTCTTTCCAGCAGTGGCATCACCGTCTTGGCCATCTGTGTGGATCTCGTCTGTCGTCCTTAGTTCGTCGTGGTCTTCTGGGGTCTGTCTCAGGAGACGTGTCTTTAGATTGTCAGGGCTGTAAGTTAGGTAAACAGATTCAGCTTCCTTATCCTCATAGTGAGTGTGTCTCAGCGTCCTTTTGATCTTGTTCATTCAGATGTTTGGGGTCCGGCTCCCTTCGTTTCGAAAGGGGGTCATCGTATTATATCATTTTTATAGATGATTTTCTCGCCACACTTGGATATATTTCATGTCTTCTCGTAGTGAGGCCTTGCCTATCTATAAACAATTTGCCACTATGATTCACACACAGTTCTCCACTCCTATTCGTGTCTTTCGTGCTGATTCTGCTGGCGAGTACCTCTCTCGTCACCTGCGCAGCTTCCTTGCTGAGCAGGGCACTCTCGCTCAGTTCTTGTCCTGGTGCTCATGCTCAGAATGGTGTCGCTGAGCGCAAGCATCGTCACCTCCTTGAGACGGCTCGTGCTCTGATGATCGCCGCCTCTATTCCACCTCACTTTTGGGCCGAGGCTGTTTCCACTGCCACCTATCTCGTCAACATCCAGCCCTCTTCTGCTCTTAGGGTGCGATCCCTGTTGAGCGTCTCTGTGGTCTTCTTCCTGACTACTCTGCCCTTCATCTGTTTGGCTGCGTTTGCTACGTTCTCCTCGCCCCTCGAGAACGCACCAAACTGACCGCTCAGTCTGTTGAGTGTGTCTTTCTGGGATACAGTGCCGAGCACAAGGGCTATCGGTGCTGGGATCCTGTTGGTCGTCGGATACGGGTTTCTCGGGATGTGACTTTCGACGAGTCTCGTCCATTCTACCCACGTCCTGCCTCTCCTTCGGCTTCCTCTGTGGAGTCTCTGTCTTTCTTGACCTTTCCAGATACTCCTATATCTGTTTTGCCCTCGTCCACCTGTCCTACTGAGTCTCCACATATTCCCCCTGTGGCCTCTCCGCCGTTGTCGCCGCCTGTGTCGTCTCCTACGACTCCCCAGGCTCCTCCCACTATCGTCTACACTCGTCGACCTCGTATTGAGGATCTTCCAGATGAGCCATCTTCTCTGATGTTCCATCTTCTTCTGATGCTCCATCTTCCCCTGATGGGTCATCTTCTCCTCGCTACGCTCTCCGCGATCGCCAGTCGATTCGGCCTCCTGCCCGTTTTGCCTTTGCTGGCGCAGCTACTCGTGAGCCTGTCTCCTACCGGGATGCTGTTACTCACCCTGAGTGGCAGCTTGCCATGGCCGAGGAGATTGCTGCCCTCGAGCGTACTGGTACTTGGGATCTTGTTCCTTTTCCATCTCATTCTCATCCCATCACATGTAAGTGGGTCTATAAGATTAAGACTCGCTCTGATGGCTCTCTTGAGCGCTATAAGGCGCGTCTTGTTGCTCGTGGTTTCAGCAGAGCATGGTGTTGACTACGACGAGACTTTTGCTCCTGTGGCCCACATGACCACTGTTCGCACTCTTCTTTCGGTGGCGTCTGTTCGCCACTGGTCTGTTTCTCAGCTTGATGTCAAGAATGCCTTTCTTAATGGCGAGTTGCGTGAGGAGGTCTACATGCATCCGCCACCTGGGTATTCTGTTCCTGAGGGCATGGTCTGTCGCCTTCGTCGCTCTCTCTATGGCCTTAAGCAAGCCCCTCGTGCTTGGTTTGAGCGCTTCTCCTCTGTGGTCACTGCTGCTGGTTTTTCAGCTAGTGATCATGATCCTGCGCTCTTTGTCCACACTTCGTCTCGTGGTCGGACTCTTCTTCTCCTGTATGTTGATGATATGATCATTACGGGAGATGATTCTGAGTACATTGCCTTTGTCAAGGCTCGTCTTAGTGAGCAGTTCCTTATGTCGGATCTTGGTCCTCTTCGTTACTTCCTTGGGATTGAGGTTACTTCCACTCCAGATGGTTTCTTTATGTCCCAAGAGAAATATATTCAGGATCTTCTTGATCGCGCCTCTCTCACTGATCAGCGTACTGTTGAGACTCCCATGGAGCTCAATGTTCACCTCCGACTCTCTGATGGCGAGCCTCTTTCTGATCCGACTCGCTATCGTCATCTTGTTGGGAGTCTTGTCTACCTTGCTGTTACTCGTCCGGATATCACTTATCCAGTTCATATTCTGAGTCAGTTTGTTTCAGCTCCCACTCAGGTTCACTACAGCCACCTTCTTCGAGTTCTGCGATACCTTCGTGGGACTATCTCTCGCCGTCTCTTCTTTCCACGTTCCAGCTCGTTACAGCTTCAGGCCTATTCGGATGCTACTTGGGCCAGCGATCCCTCTGATCGCCGGTCTATCTCTGCTTACTGTGTTTTTCTTGGTGGTTCTCTTATTGCCTGGAAGACGAAGAAACAGACTGCAGTGTCCCGTTCGAGTGCAGAGGCTGAGTTGCGAGCTATGGCTCTCTTGACAGCAGAGATTACTTGGCTACGGTGGTTACTTGAGGATTTTGGTGTTTCTGTCACTACACCGACCCCTCTCTTGTCAGACAGTACAGGTGCTATCAGTATTGCTCGTGATCCTGTGAAGCATGAGCTCACCAAGCATATTGGTGTTGATGCTTCTTTCATGAGGTCTTGTGTGCATGATCAGGTGATTACTCTTCAGTATGTGCCTTCGAGCTTCAGATAGCGGATTTCTTCACGAAGGCCCAGACTCGAGCACAGCACAGCTTCTACCTCTCCAAACTCAGTGTTGTTGATCCACCATGAGTTTGAGGGGGGTGTTAGAGATATATGTATAGTTTGTTATTCCCCATTGTTATGAGGGGTTCTTTGCATATTTACCACCTGTACTTTGTGTATATATACCGGCCCATTGGCCTCATATGAATACAAGCTATTCATAACATAACCAATTGGACATATAACTAAACGATTCTCGGACTAGGGCTATTACCAATTTCATAGCATTTCTGTTCTTTAATTTCAAAAATGCTGCCTCTGCAAAGGCTTGTGCAGCTTGGGCATCGGCTTCTGCAGCCTCTGCTTCTCTAGCTGCTGCTTCAGCTTCTTCCATGAGAGCCTCTGCCTCTGCAACTGCACCAGCAGCTGCAGCCTCCTCTGCAGTCATGGTTGCCATACGCGCCAATTCAGCATCAACTTGAGATTTTGTGAGGGTTTTACTACCATTGCCTCCTATTTTCTGGAGCGCTCTTTGCACGTCTTCTAGCAGCAGTATTTTGGGGCTTCGTGATTCGTCCCTCAGAGTATGGTGAACTAGGTGCTATCCTGTACTTCCGATTCACCTGCAATGTTCCAAGGGTCGCATGCTAAAATGGTGTATAGTTTATATACTCTTCATATGAGTAACCATAGTCTAGAGCCAAGATAATAAACAGCCATTCTCATGGTTTAAAGCACTTTACATGCCCACAAAATATGCAGAACTAAGCAGATTCTGATTGGCTCAAAATAAAAACTTTGAAGCATTTAAAGAGAGGTCGTGAACAACAAAGAGCCATGGCATTCTGCTAAGTACTTGAAACAGAACTGGAAATTAGTGCGTAAAAGTAATTGCTGGTATCTGACAAACATGTTTGGCATTGTAGTAGTAGTCTAATAGAGTATAATGCACAGGTAAAATAAGTGTATGCATCTCTTGGCACACATACATACGCCATTATGCCCAATCATGCAAATATTGGAAAAGCTCCATAGATTCTATTTTAGCAAATATGACATGCCGACTGTTCCAGTTGAATGAAAATAAGGCGTCTGAATGTTTTTATGCAATAGGTTGTACTTGTACTTGATTACAAGTTAATTGAGCGTTACTTCATGTGGGATCACCAAGTAGTTTCACCTCAATCATCCATGTTGTATTAGCTTTATTTCCTCTGAAAAGCATAAATATGCAGTTGAGAACCAAATTGGAGATAACCTTTATTAATTTTCCAGTGGTGGTCAAGTCCTTCAGTTTTGTAGACAATATGTAATCAAAATCACTATGTGGTCAATATTGCTCCTATATGAAACCAGGGTAAGAAAGTTACCACGTGCAAGCAAATAAGAGGAAGTGTAACTCATTTCATCAAGATTTTCTATTAGCAAATAAAAGCAACTGCAAACATGATGATAATTTCAAAATGACATCAGATCTCTACAAAAAGGGATAATGCAACAGTTTGATCCATGTTTACAAAACTGGAACCAGGCCGGTTCTGGTTTTCGGCTGGTCTCCGGGCAAAAATTGGCCCGGTTTTTGCTAAGTCTTGCATTAAAAATATTAAAATATAATGATTGGAAGTTTGAAAATAGGCACTAATATACACGTTCCAATAGAAACTGTGATGGAGTACCGGGTTTAGGGGTGAACTGGGCCCAGGTTCAGAAAAACAGAAGTCCAGAACCACAGACCAGTTCTGGTTTACTGGCCGGTTCTGGCCTGTTTTCCGAACCCTGGCTGGGGCATCCAGCAGGTGGGCGAGAGTGAAGACAAAGTAGGTTGCAGTTCTTGCACAAAAAGATGCAGGAGATCTTGAGGTACCAGACTTGCTAAATTGTGGGATTCTACTAGTTGATGTCTGTGATATCTCATTTTGATATATCAGATTAGGTGTAGTTCTTGTCTCTGGTAAGAAAACTGTGTTTCCTTAGGTGTTGAGGTATAATGAGCCTTCAAATGGATGCTTTATACTCCTCCCATCTTTCTGAGGAAACTAGGGGTTTTTCCTCTTTGTGGTACTAATGCAGATACCAGTGATGCTGGTACCCATGGGCACCAAATCCTTTCTCCAAGAACTCTCAATGGTCCAAAGAGTTTTGTCGAAGTTGAAACACTGAATTCATATATGAGAAGCTGACTGCTAAGTAAAACCTTTAGCTGACTAAACGGAAATAGCAAAATGAACATTAAAAAATGTAAACACTAGGTAACAAGAAGACGACAATAGGAAAGTTCATTTACAGGCAGATCATAAAATATACCTCTAGTGCTAGAAGGAAAAATGAAACAGAAGGATGCAAACCTCTATGTGATTAGCAATAGTAGTTCTGTGTGAACCTGCAGGCTCATTCAAGTTCTTTATAGCCTCCATTACAATATCATCTAGCCTGCAGGAAAGCCATACAACTACAGTAGGGCATCCATAAAATCTAGTTTATTTTCTGGATAACACCGTGAGAAAAGAAATAATCACAGGATTTATGAATTAGACTATTACACATATATAAATACCTTGAATTGTTCCACACTTCACTAGACACTGATGCTATAGGATGTGCATCAACAATCTCGTCATCAACATCAGAAGCCACTGTGCTGATTGCCATTGCGTGACCATTATTCTTAAGAGTAGCTCGGTTCTTCTTCACAGTAGTCCTTCCCTTTTCACAAGAACCCAATGCAGTGACAATTACATTTGCGCCACTTGTCCTAAGTAGTGATTAGTAGAAAAAAGGGCATGCACATTAAGAACTGATATATGGAAAATTAACACCCAATGACACATGATTTCTAAGAATAGAAAATTTGGAATGACCTTCATTAAAGCAAGTGACCTCAACAAAAGTGGCGTTAAGTGTAATCTGTTCTAACCTTTAGATCAACATTCGAGCGGTAGTGCAAGATTCAGCTAAATTCTGGATCTTTCAATATTGTGTGCCAGTTTCCCACTCCATGCTTTGCTACTCCAGCTCTAAGAGCAGCCTCTTCCTCTGAATTCCACCTCTGGTTTGGAGCTCCCATGCTTAAGCCTAATCTCCACTGTCAAATGCAACTCAAATCTGCGCCTTCTAACCTGAATTCATTCAGTCACAACATTGTAAATGCGTGTAGAACAAACAACTGCAAGGAACATGAGTATATGACCAATGCTGAACTACATTTAGTCGCTACCGACTGCACGCACTGCACATTCTTAAATCTAAATTAGGATACTTTGCCAAAAATCCAACATGTACAGAAAATATTCAACAGAAATAAGAAATAACATATATTAAATCCATCCATTCTTGGTTAAAGCAACAAACTAGGTTTATACAACCTTTAATATACCAAACAATGGGGGAAAGGATGAAGTACCACGTAAAATCTTGGCAAATCTAGAGTCAATTAAAGAAACTTTTGTCTTTTATATCAAAGACGTTCCATTATCATTCATTATGGAATACAGCCCGTCATATCCGAAATTACATACATTTTCAGTCACAATGGTACATTGATACTAAACAAAGCAATGGCCACCACAAAGTGCCCAAATAAATCTGTAAATTAGGTCTTACAAGACAACTTCAAGCTACTTATTCCTCAGAAGTAATTTGAGGAGCTAAAATATGAACAGTGGCAAGTTCAATGCATGTCCGGATAAGCTTGTACCCACAATTTGTGTTATGGGCTTTATGTCCTGTGGGCAGCGGCCACCCGGCAAGGCAGCAGCAGCTTCGGCAAGAGGAGGGGGTGCAGCAGCCAAGCGTAGCCAGCAGGGCCAGCAGCACACATGTTAGTTGGGATTAGGAAGGTTCTGTTATTAATTACTATATCAATTAGTCTTATCTATTAGTTGGGTTCCTAAAGGATATATTCTATTGTTTGGGACTCCTTATATAAGGAGGGGTCTTCTTAATAAGCAAGCAAGAAATAAATAAGTTCCTAGTCTCTCCCCCTCTCTACAATCAGGCCTTAGAGCATTGGTGACAGCATGGCCGACTGATCAAGGGCACGTGTCCTACCCCTCGGTTCGACCCGTACCCAACCTAAACCATAACAATTTGATACATGAGAAATTTCATTGCTATGTCAACAACAACAAGCACCCCAAGCACCTAAGGTGCTCAAAACAAACCAAAAGGAATATCAGTGCAAAACGTAAGACGTTGACATGTTGTTGGCTTGGTGCTGATAAAGGTGCTAAGGCGAAAAAGAAGTACATCATAACTATTAAAAGCATTAACAACGAGCATTTCACAGAGGTAGACTTCGCTTCACCATGCCTTTTTTTTAACTGAAACTCTGTACGATACCATTCTCAAACACGTCTAAATATTATTGAAGTACGGACAAAGTATCATTGGTTCCCAAGTCCTAACAGCTTAAGTTAGATGGCTGGTCAATTCAACGAATTATCTGAGCAGAAGGTGATAAGTATCAGACCTATTTGGCTCATTTGCAATAAAAAATAATGTGATTGTTGTATGTAAATGACTGGCCTGGATTATAACCACACCCTGAAGGTCACATACATTGTGCCAAATGCCAATGTGATTGGTCTAGCCTAGTGCACCAGTATCACCAAACCAGTTCAATATATGTCTTAGATTCGATCAAACTGACATGCCAAAGGGAGTGTTGAAACACAAAAAGAAATGCTAGACACTGAAACTGGATACCCATAAAGGCATTACACATTTTTAAGCTATTCAGAAACTAATGGTGTTGTGGCTACTGGCCAAACAGTAAAGTAGGAGAGTTGTGTAGTGGAGATGATGAACGAACAATGTTTACCCCTTCCCTTTGTCCAGGGCATGTATATATATTTCCCTATATAAACAGTACATTGTACATGTTATATCATGAGGCTTACAGGAGGTATAAATAGCTTTAGAAGGGAGCCCCAGACGAGGAAGGAGCAAAGTCCTAGTCGACAATCAAAACAGAGACTTAATTGGAAATTGGAACAACAACCTGTTTGGAGACAGGAACAAAGTCTTAGAAGATGATGGTGAGAGTTATAATCAGAAACGTCTCAAGTAGCCACATTTGATTCCAATCGACGCAAACACCACGTCTAGTGTAAGTCAGTGCAAAGTCTATCACGAATATGGAGATGATCCTAATCATAACCTCTGAGTAGTTCGCATGACCGACTAGTTATACTGATCAGAATACATCCTTTTGAGTGAAATCTGATCGGATTCTTCAAATGATAGGAACCAACTAGATTCGGATCATAAAGTACAAAATATACATTTCTTTTGCTAGTGAATTAAGATTACATACCTTGTGGCTCCCTTAAATATTTATATACCCCTGAGGGTGAGTTTTATTTCATATAATTCTGTGTTGCTCTGAATCTATCATGGTAAAGTTAGCAGAATTTCTCAATACTGGGATTGGGAGATCGAAGTTCAATTTAGAACATTAGCTAATTTTGTTATGTTTACTGTCAGTGCATAGTAGAGTTATTACACGTTCTGGTTGATGATTGTACCGTTGAGCTGAGTATGCTGTGCTGCCGGTGCTAGGAGGGACAAGTTGCTAGTCTCTCATCAGTTGTAATAGACCAATTGAACATCTCGGGATCTAATCTCTCGTCTGTTTGCAGTAGAACAATTTTCTTTTTAGTTTTTTTTTTCAGTCGAGGTTTTCAGGTCCTAAAACCAGACTAGTTATCAGACATCTGTTGGTTCTAGTTTCTGGGTGGTTTTCCACCTTCCAGTGAAACTTGGTAACAATAGCATTTTAAGGTTTTTTTGTGCCCATCGATATAAATCACTTATACATGATCATAAATTGGTGTAAACAGACCAGAATTTGAGTACTAGATGGTTTCTAAAATTAGTCAGCCCTAGTTTATTCCACTCTGGTCAAAGCTTGGAATCAGAGTGTTTGTAGTTGACTTCATGCAACTCGTCCTTTGTACTGTAACATAGAGTGATTAATGTAGGTACATGCCGCCTATTGGATTTTGTGATCCGAATCTGGTTGGGTCCTATCATTTTGGTTTTTATAACCGCTTGAAAAGTTCGATTAGCTTTTGCTGAAGCAATGTGGAACTGGTCAGAGGTTATGATTAGGATCATCTTTTGTGCGTGATAGACTCTGCACTGACCTGTATTCAGACGTGGTGCTCTAAAGTACTTGCGCCGACCGGAGTCAAATGTGGCTACTCGAGGCCCTTTCCGACTACAAGTCTTCACCGTTATTTTCTAAGACTCTTCAAGCAGAGTGTTGTTCTCGTCTCCAAGAAGGTTACTATTCTAGTTTTCAAGTAGGTCTTTATTTCGTACCGACTAAGACTTTGTTCCTTTCTTCGTTAGGGGACTTTGATCCCTAGCCTATATGGGTTAGTTCTTTTGGGTTGTGACTTATGACTTTTGAATTCTAACTATTTGCGAGAGAGAGTATGAAAAGAAGAGAGACAACTACATGCGATTTTGGCCAGTATAGCTGAAGTCAATACAGTGTCTACTACAATCAACTTGTAGACCCTGTCTCAAAAGATGTATCATTTAAAGCTAGTTACTATAGCAAAAGCCAAAAACCATAGAGCATGAAGCCTAAAAGAACCTAGCCTATATGTACCCCTGTAGTTACACGGTTAAGACATGTTGAATTCTCTGTGATTAATTCTCCTTATATAGTGATTTCGCCGATTGTATATCCGTTGGTTTTTTTCCAAAAGGATTTTCGACGCTAAAATCTACATCTCATGTTCTTGATTGTTCTTCATTGGTTTCGTTCTTTGCCTTGCCAATCTCATAACGAGTGGTAATCAATTCTAACAATTGGTATCAGAGCCACGTTCTTTGCCTAGATCAATCTATGGGCACTATCAACATGACAACAATGAAGTATGATCTTCTGCTGCTTGATTGAGACATAAGATTTTCCCTGTGGTAGATCAAAATGAGAGCTGTTCTAGCACAACTCGATTTGATGCATTGTTGGGAATTGATAAGATGCCCATTACATGGTCTACTGAGAAGAAGTAAAGGAGAGATCATAAGGCTCTCTCTCAGATACATCTTCATCTTTCGAACATTATTCTCTAGGAGGTCACAAAGGAAACCACCACTGCTGTGTTATGGCTAAAGCTGAAATAGATTCTGCATGACAAAGGATCTGACCAGCAAGATGCTTGTGAAATAGAAGATTTTTTCACTCAGATTGGTAGAAGATGGATTTGTGTTGAACCACTTGACTGCTTGTAAAGATATTGTCGTTGATCTTGAAGCAATGGAAGTCAAATATGAAGATGAATATTTAGGCATTGTCCTACTATGCTTGCTGCCCTATTTATTCTCTACGTTCAGATATACAATTCTTTATAGTACGGGATACTCTCACCCTTAAGGAGGTTTATGATGCTCTGCATGCAACAGATAAGATGAAAACCATGGTGCCGAGCGAAAAGATCGAGTTCACATGCAGAATGTTTGAATGTTCGTAGAAGACAAACTGAGAGGTCTTTGACCTGAGATTTCAGGAGTAAGAATAAAATCCAAGGCCGTTCTAAGTCAAAGAACAAGAAATCATGCCGTTATTGCAAGAAAAGTGACCACAACATATGTGAGTGCTGGAAAGTCTAGAACAAGGAGAAAAAGGAACAACAGTTCCAATAAAGATCAACAAGATGAAGAATCCACAACCACCATTGTTAAAGAAGGTTCCGTAAGAGATGTTATTGTTACCTTTGTTGTTGATTCCAAACGACAATGAATGGATTCTTGATTCAACCTACACTTTCCACATGAGTCTGAACCATGATTGGTTCGTTACCTATGAAGTGACTCTGAGTGGATTAGTGTTGATGGGAGATAGTACTCCATGCAAGATTGCATGTATTGGTTCTGTCCAGATTAAGATGTTTAATGGCACCATTAGAACTTTGTCGGAAGTTTGACATATTCCAAGCTTGAAAAGAGCCTTAACTCATTGAATACTCTTGATGCCAGAGGGTATAAGTTTTTAGGTGGACGTGGAGTCCTTAAGGTCTCCAAAGACTCTCTTGCTGTAATGAAAGGTGATATGAAGGTAGTAAATTTATATCATCTTTGAGGCACTACTTTGGTCGGAACTGTTGTTATTTCCTTGACCAGATTGTCCGATACCAATCAGACTAATCTATGGCACATGCATCTAGGACACATGAGTAAGCTGGCATGAATGAGTTGTGGAAGAGAAGCGGTCAAGGCATTAACCAGTTGAAGTTCTATGAACACTGTATTTTTGGCAAGCAGAAGAGGGTAAGTTTTAACACTGCTACTCATTCTTCAAAAGATATATTGGATTATGTTCACTCCAATTGTGGGGAGAATCCTGCACTCCATCCCTTGGAGGTGCCAACTGCATGTTGAGCATCATTGATGACTACTCAAGAAGAGTTGGACATACTTTATCAAGCACAAATCAGATGTGCTCAAGATATTCAAAAAGTGAAATATTATGATAGGGAAACAAACCAGCAAGCATATCAAGAAACTCCAAACAGATAATGGCTTGGAGTTTTGCTCGGGAGAGTTTGAAGCATTGTGAGCCACTACACTGTTTTGGGTACACCACAACAGATGGTGTGGTCGAGCGCATGAATATAACATCATGAAAAAAAGGTGTGGTTTATGTTGTTAACATCTGGTTTGTCAAGGAGTTTTTTGGGCTAAAGCCGCTTCCATTGCATGTCATTTGATCAACCAATCACTGAAGACTGCCATAGATAAGAAAAACTCCAACTGAGAAGTGATCGGATTCTCTTATCGACTACTCGAATTTGATGATTTTTTTGGTTGTCCTACTTATGACCAAGTTAAATAGAAATTAAAGCCAAGAGTAATTAAGTGTATCTTCCTAGACTATAAATCTGGTGTGAAAGGTTACAAATTATGGAATCCTAAAACTAGAAAGGTGGTCATGAGCAGAAATGTTATATTTGATGAGTCTACTCTAATGAAAGACAATACAACTAGTGTTGCTCCCGAGAAGTAGCAGAAGTCCAGTGTGCATGTAGAGCACGTTGTTGATTCAGGATTCTCACCAAATGCCAACAAAAAAAATTCACACAAAGACCCTGTTCAAATGTTGAACAATAGTCATCTAATAGGAACTGGTCGGAACCAATGATCCATTGTAGCTAATCGAGTAAGGAGGACTATTTAGCCTTCGAGTATGTTAACTGAAGAAGCCAATGTTATGGCTTATTGTTTAAGCTTGGTAGAAGATACTGAAGGAATTGCAGAGCCTTCAACTTATTCAGATACCATCTGCTATGACGAATCAGATAGGTGGATAGCTACCATGCAGAATGAGATGGGATCTCTTGAGAAGAACTCCACTTGGAAGCTGGTCAAGCCCTCAATTGAAAAGAAACACATACGCTACAAGTGGATTTGCAAGAAGAAGGAAGGCACATCACCAACCGACCAAGTTAGGTACAAAGTGAGGCTCGTTGCTAAAAGATACAATTAAATCCCAAGCATTGATTTTACAGATGTCTTTTTCATTGTAGTAAAGCAAAAGGTTTCATTCATACTCATCTTAGCATTTGTCGCTATGCATGATTATGATCTTAAGCAACTAGATGCTAAGACTGCTTTCTTACACAGGGAATTGGAGGAAGACATCTATACAGAGCAGCTGGAAGGTTTTGTTATTTTGATAAAGAAAAATTTTGCATGCAAATTGAAGAAATCTCTTATGGCCTGAAGCAGTCTCCCAGACAGTGGTGTAAGAGATTTAACTCCTTTATAATCTCTCAAGGCTTCAAGATGATAGCTGTGTTTATTTGAAGACTAACAACGGTTCAACTATCTATTTGCTCCTATATATCGATGATATACTAATTGCGGCAAAAGATAAGTCTGAAATTTCAAAGCTGAAGGTATAATTTAGCAGTGAATTTAAGATAAAAAAATTTTGGTATAGCAAAGAAGATTCTTGGTATAAAAATCATTAGAGACTGACGGTTTGGGAAAATATACCAAAGTTAGAAAGGATAAATTAAAAATTTCTTCATCGCTTCAACATGCACGAGGCTAAATTAACCAGTACACCACTAGCTACAAACTTCAAACTCTCTTTAGTATCAAGTCCACAGACAGTTGAAGAAGTTAAATGCATGTAATCACTTATGTACGTCATGGTCTGCTCTGGCCCCGACCTACATCATGATTTGAGTGTTGTCAGTTGATATATGGCCAATCCTAGCAAAGACCACTGGAGGGCTATTCAGTAGATCTTTAGGTATTTAGGGGTGTATTTTTTATGCTTGTTTGTATTTTGGACATATTAGTGATGGGCCAATCAGATATGTCGATTCAGACTTCACAGGAGATTTGGATAAGCGAAGGTCTCTTACTGGTTATTTCTTCACGGTTGGAGGCTATGTCATGAGTTGGAAAGCTAGTTTACAAGCTATTGTTTCTATTTCAACCACTGAAGCTGAGTACATGGCTATTTTAGAAGCCTATAAAGAAGTTATTGGCTAAGGGGTCTTTACAATGAGCTTTGTGGACGTATATCTTGCACTAACATTTTCTGTAATGATCAGAGTGCTATTTGTATTATGAAAGACCAAATGTTCTATAAGAGAACAAAGCACATTGAAGTCAGATATCACTTCATCCAAGGAGTTATTACACAAGGTGATATCAAAGTTTATAAGATTAGTACTCATGAGAATCCAGCTGATATGATGATAAAGCTAGTTCCTATCGCTAAGTTTGAGCTCTACTTAGACTTGGTCGTTATTGCTCGTTAGTACTTTTAGACATTTGATGCACAAGAGGCATTATATAATTTCATTGAGAAGTTCTTTGTTTCTTCTTTTTGCTACAGGAGGAATTTTGCTCAAGGTTGAGATTGCTATATTTTGTGATCCGAATTTGGTCAGGTCTGACCATTTTGGTTTTTCTGACTGCTTGAAGAGTTCGATTAGGTTCGCTCGAGAAATGTGAACTGGTCGAAGGTTATGGTTAGGACCATTTTTGTGTTTGTGATGGACTCTACACCAACCTACATCAGACGTGGTGCTCTATGGTATTTGCGCCGACTGGAGTTAGACATGGCTACTCTAAGCGCTTTCCGCAACGCTTCACCATGAACTTCTGAGACTTCGAGCAGGGTGTTGTTTCCATCTTTGAGAAGGTTATTGTTCCAGTTTCGAGTATATCTCTGTTTCGTTGCTGACTAGGACTATGTTCCTTCTTCCTTAGGGACTCTGATCCCTAACCTATATATTTACCCCTATAGTTGCACAATTAAGACACGACGAAATTCTTCATGCTTGCAATTCTCCTCATATAGTGATTTTGTGGATTGTGCCTCAGTGGTTTTTTCCCTAAAGAGTTCTTCATGTTAAATCTCTATCTTGTATTCTTGATTGTTTTTGTTGGTTTCATTCTTTGCCTTGTCGATTTTGTAACAAATGGTAACTGATCCTAACACTATTGTATTATGAACCAAAAAAAGGGATGAAGATGATCCTTTCTTTTGTGAACTTGTGTAGATTAAAGAAAAAGCCACAAAGTGGAGTTAGATTATGGGTGTTGAATTGGAAATGAACAAATGGTATTGTACAAACTTCCAAAACTTTACAAAGGGATGACTCTAGGGTACTTTGATCCTTGCTATAGACTTTCTAATTTTTTTGCAATTATTTGTAATCATCATCTTTCAGGCTTTTAAACGATTTGTTGCAACCGCATCCTTCTTGTCTTTTAGGCTTTTAAAGAGTTGTTGCAACCACATCCATTATTCAAATACAATGCAATAAAGTTATTAAGAAATTGTAAATTTGTAATGTGGTTGTTCATCTGTTAATTGAGAGCATATTGAGTTCTTGTTAGCATGTACCATCTGCCTAATCATCTAATGCATACTTACTACAGATGGGAAATTTCATACCAAGCCGCTCCAGTGGAAAGGTGTAACATCCCCAAAATTTGGATATTCAAAATATGGAATTGTTAAAACTTTTCTTGCATTTTGCTGGCGTTCAAATTTTCTTTTGAATATTTATTTAAAATCATTTGAGTTTTGTGGCATACAAATTAATATATTGAGAAATAATGCAAATTTTAAAAAGCAACGATGGTGTCAATAAAAGAAATAGAAAATCCAAGGATCTACACATAAATTAAAATTTAAGTATTAACTAATGGAAATAAATATTTGAAATCCAATTTACTTAGGTAAAATAAAAGCAATGGCTAAAGGATTATTAAAACCTCACATTTAATTAAATAGTTGAAAATTAAAACTAAAATTCTAAATGTCATGCAAAAATTAAAATCAGTGATCATAAATATGAAACAAAAATTTAAATTACAAGTCTGAAATTTCAAAACCAAGCTTAAACATTTTATCTTCTTCTCTTTTCCATTTTACCCTTCCCTGTCACTGCATGTGGGCCCCACCCTTTTGTCTCTCTCTCCTTCCTTTCCTCCCTCCCACTCCCTTTCTCTGCCCAACGGGCCCATTCTTTCCGCCTCCTTCTTTCTTCCCTCTCTGCACCCGTGAGCCGTCCGCGTCGTCTTCTTTCTTTTCTTCCCCCCGATAGCTCTCTGCCTCGCTTCCCCGTGGCAACCATGCACCGCGCCACCTCCTGCCACTCGTCACCGCACGCATGCTCCGTCGGCATCACGTCCCCTCCGCCCAGGCCTTGTCGCAGTCAGCCCGCCATTGCCCACAGGGACAGCGCCGTTGCCCACAGTCTCACCGTGCGTCACCATCGCCCACAGTTTCTCCCCCACCTGCAGTACCACAGCAACTCCCCGAGATATAAAGGGGCTCCTTTGAGCTTGCATTACCCCCCTACAACTGCCCGCCCTTGCTCCTTCTTCCTCCCGACCTAGCCTGGCTCACATCGCGCGCCGGCCGAGGCTAGCTCTCCACATTCTGGCCATTTTGGTGACGTTGCCGTAAAAGTGAGCATGCCACATCATTTTCCTGGGCACATTCCATCGCCCCTCCAGCTTAATTGGAAAATCCCTACCAAGCTCACCACACAGATGTTCTTCCACATCGCCGGTCACAACCACTACCGCTAACGCCATTCCTCCTCCAGGGCACCTAGGGCCAATTCCTTTTGTGAGCACCACCTACACACTGCCAGCGTTCCCCACCATGACCAGAGCTCTTCCCCCACCCCAGCTCGCCGCTGCTAAGAAGCCCCTTCGCGCCGCCCATGGTCTCCATCGTCGGTCGGCCTCGGGCCCCCGCCGGTTTGATCAACAACGTGGTAAGCATCCACCTACCCGTCTCCTGCTCATGCTCACCCGAATTCCTTTCTCCTCCCACCCCGGCGCCGCCGCCCCGAGCCCACCTCACTGTCGGCCGCTTCAAGCTACCGCCCGCCTCGCCGCCTCTCCGACCAGCGCGCTGCCTCCCAGAGCCCCTCACCTTCCCCACAACCCATTTTAGTGGTTGTCACCCCCTCCCTGGCCACCGCCTACCACCGGCGAGCTCAACACCGAGCGCCACCCGAGTCCTTTGCTTTTCCACTGTTTAGGGCTCTGCACTTGCTTCTTCTAATATAATACCTCCTTTGATTCATAAGCGGGCCGCCGAGTCACCAATGTGCGCCTAACACTCTCACCGCCGAGGTCCTGGGTTAGAACCGCGCTCGACACATTTCTGTTCATTTTTTTATGTTTGTTTTTAATAACCCATTTCAGTTAGGAAATCAATCAAGGAAAATTAAGAAATAATCCATGAAAACTAATAAATTTAACTAGGATGAAAATGAGATTATTTAAGATTTAAATTTGGGTTAGTTCATATATGAATAAATAATATGGTTTGAATAATTATCTAAAAGAATAATTATTAATTAAAGGCATTGATAAAGAAAAATAACTTTGGTTAAATGTCCAGATTTAATAAAGATTACCTTAATTATAATTAAAATATATGCACTAACATTTAACATGCCGCCATTCAATAAATCTTAGTGGTAGATTTTATTAAATAGCAACTATTGAAATATGTCCTTGTATAACAAGCTAGGACCTGTATAATTAGATCCTAATTCAAATTAAACTAAGCCTACTAATGCTCAACTAAACTCATACACAGATTCATATGTCTAACCTAACTCATCGAACTTCCTTGATAAATACAAAAATAATATAAAACGTTATTAATAAAAGATTGAGTCATCGAATTCTACCACCGGCTATGCCTAGCCATCCTCAATTCTGAAGCGGAATATTCCTATATCCTAAACCCTCCTTGACATATGTCTCGGCATAATTCTCTCCTTCACCCTTCCCCTCGCTCCAACCCCTTTGACTCCGTCAAATACTCCGTGCCTAGCCACCCTCAAATAACCCGTTTAATCATAATAAAAGCTAAACAAGTTCAATTGGATTTATTTGGATCTTTTTAGTTATTTGCATTTATTTGAATTCAGTTGTTTAGCGCGTAATTAGAAACTGGAGTCCTGGAGAATTAAGGGATCAAGCGAGATCAAGAGCAAGGTGAAGATAAAGACCAAAAGCTCAAGCCCATCGAATGAGAAAGTCTTGAGTGAGCTCAAGACCGCGGTAAACCACGCCAGACGAGTCAATACTTTAATCATATTTGAACCTACATTTATGCAAATTTA
The DNA here is from genome assembly GCA_017311315.1 of Dendrocalamus latiflorus. Classification (NCBI taxonomy): domain Eukaryota; kingdom Viridiplantae; phylum Streptophyta; class Magnoliopsida; order Poales; family Poaceae; genus Dendrocalamus; species Dendrocalamus latiflorus. The sequence goes on along the minus strand of CM029652.1, from coordinate 40,583,399 downwards.
TTTCTGTTTTAAACTATCAACTTGCATGCTGTTATTTTATGTGTTAATTTATGTTCGATTTCAAGTTGCTAGTTATACACCCATTATTGCACTTGTTAATATTACTCTCCTTGAAACCCTTGGATATATGAGCCTTGTCACCCTAGCAAAATTATAATGTTATAACTTTCGAAAATAAGTCCACAACTATTCGCTATGCTTAGCATTGCTTAGATATTCGGGGGTATCAAAAATGCCCCAAAACATTACCTTTAAACTATGAATAACTGATTTGGGAAGTTATGGTGGAAATGTTTGGTATATTTGCCGAGGATATTTTATGTTCTCAAAAAATCCCAACTTGCTTATTTATCTGGGCAGATGGTTTGGGAATGTGAGTGGTGTAGTGGAAGCATAAAATGGATAGTGGCAGAACCGTCCAGATAGCCCTAAGGATCGAATCTTGTGATGACCTCCCAGTATACAACAGTACAACCACAAGCTAGCAAAATGTAGACAGGGCTAACTAATTTGTGTAGCTCTAAAGTGGTTACGTGAAGGTGTGAACACAAGCAAAGGGATGGATGGTCTCATCCCCGCCTTTGCCCGTGATGGCTCACGAGGGACCCTTGTTGAGGGATGCACACATCCTACAGAAGGCAGAACTTACCGGGTGTAACCACGGTAGGACTATGCATTGTAAAGGTCCTGTGATAATTTACTCAACCGCATGTCTAAGGTATCGTGTGGAGCAATGAGTGGATTATCTCTTGTGGGTAAAGTGTACAAACTCTGCAGAGTGAAAACTATTTGAATAGTCATGCCCACAGTCAAGGGCGGACGTGGGAACTTAACCAGATATAGTTCTATTTCAAAAACAACTTTGTGGGTGGAATTGGAAAAGTGGAGGGCAATGGAAAGCCCTGATTTGTGTTGCCCTGGGTGTCGTCCCAGTGATAATGTAAGCGGTTATAACACTCAAAGGTTAGCATATAGTGCAAAACCATGCAACGGTGGATGAAATCTGGATCGCTATTTCTATTGCATTCTTTCACACACTATGTTTTAGTTCAAACTGCTAGGTCTCAGGGAATTTCTATGTACCATATTTCAAATGCAATTTATGGCAAATAAAATAACCTGAGCCTTCCCTTGATATGCCATGCATATTACCTATTTGCATCCTATGTATTGGCTTGCGGAACACGGTGGTTTGTGCTCACCCTCGCTCTACAATTAAACCAGAATCAGGAGTCAGATCACTATGCTTCAGCAATACGCCTGGACAAGATGGTGAAGAAGATGAAGGTGTCAAGAACTAGGTCGCGAACCCCCAGTTGGCTGCCTGTGGGCATGTCCTACGGGTCCCACCTGTGTGCTTCATTTTCGATGCTGCATTTTATTAATTTTGGCCTAATCGGCTCATGAGTAGGTCTACTATTATATTTACGCTTCCACATGATATGTATTTTGATGTTCAGTATTGTATCTGTAAGTACTATCTACTGATCCAAGGAACAGTGCGGTGGAATCACAGAGGATTCCGGATTGTAAAATCTGAGTCCTACAAAAGGGATATCATTAAATTGGATTACGATATGCTATACATCAATTCTGGGGAACTTGAACTTGTCTTGGAATTATCTGAGGTATTATTTAAGCCTTATGCCCATTGGCAATTCTTCATATTTACGACATATGTCCAATCCTATAATTCAGACATAAATAGGTTTTGTTGTCAAGAAACGTACAACATAAAAGTTAGTGGGTAGTACATATCCATGATCCAGCCAATTTTATGTTGGTGATGAAACTAGGAGACTAAGTGGTATTCGGTGTATCAATCATGCGTGGCAATCAAGTTATGGAAGTATTTTTTTTGAGGACCAACTACCATGGACCAAATTATAGCTAGGGAACTGCGTAATTCTCCAGACATCTGTTTTTTTCTAGTAGCTCTTAGTAATGACCATCAGGCTCTGCTACCATGCTTGCGCCTATTGTCTCATAGGTTTCAAGCTCCGTTTGAGCCCTTGAGAGATGAAGGGGCTCAAGCTCAACCTATACAAATTTATCCAGGTTTACTACACTGCCACTATATGGTGCCAATTTATGCTGCACATGCCACGAGCAGTTACACTAGTGTTCACCCAATTGGGACCCTACTTGAAACGTCAAATTTTTTCCCCATTTTTTCGAGAATAGAACTATTTTTTTATGAAATTCCCGTGTTCCTGGAACAGACCATGAACATTTTTACCACAATCATCCATGCATAATGCATATGTGCTCCTCACGTTTTCACATACAAAGCAGTCACCATGTTGTCCTGGAGTCAGCCATGTGCTAACCGGCCGTGGCGGTCTAACCGGCCGTTGGTTAATGGCCAGACTAACCTCTGGGAAATTAAGTGAGTTGAGTTGGTTTTAGTTGTGTTAGTCATGGCGTAGGTCTATGCAAGTGTTAGTCACGGTGGGAATCTATGCATTGTGAGAATCTTGACGTGGGTGCCAAGTGGTGCATGTTTGCATCGGTTTTGTTAATGAGAGTCAAGTATATGTCACTTGTGCTTGGGACAGTTGTTTGTTCTTTGATGTGCAAGGCACTTAATGATTATTGCGGTCAACGGCAAGACCAATGTTATAGGAAGTGCCCTAAGGCTATATATAGTTGTGTAAATCCGAGTGGAACATCATCTTAACCGGAGAAGCACGAGAGAAAAACAAGAATCGTGATAAGACAAGTGCATGCATGTGGTGTGCCATTAGACTTGGGCATTTCAAGTGGTGATAGTCCTCGGAGCAGACGTACGATCTTGGTAGCAAGTCATTGGGTATCACGGACTTCGTTGTGGTGGTTCTTCGAGGAGAAGCACTATGAAGACCGGTGGGTGGCAATTGAAAAAATTATCTAATATAGGGTGGAGACGCAGTTTATAAAACCACGGTGATGGGCTAAGTGGTTTAGGTCACATCTTGGAAAATGGAACATCTTATCAGGCTATTGGAGTCATGTGGAGGTCGCGCTTCGAAAAATGTGCAAGTTTGTGAGTGTAAAATCTATTTGTGTGTGGGTTACCAGGTTTCTCCATTTGTAAGTGGTACTCATTAAGAGTGTGCTGGTTGTTAGGATTTGGTGGGAAGTGAGGAGCCTCCACTATATAAGCCATTATGTGTGCTGAGAGAGGAGAGTCTTTAGAGGTGCTTGGAGAGAGATGTTAGGGTTTTCTTGTGCTGAAAACTTTGTGTCTGTACTTGAGGGTTACAACCCTGTCCTTTATAAGAGAGTGACTATAAAATATTCCTCTCACAGTGAAATAAGCTTCCAAATTTTGTCCAAATGAGTTGTGCCATGGATGCACCTCGTGCTTTTGATTTGCTTGGTTTTCACGTTTGGATTTCATATCCTCTTGATTTTTCTTGGTGCTAATGACATGTACTAGATGGAGATATCTCTTAGAGATCAAATCCTATTCATCTAGACACTTTCTATGGAAAATTCTTGTGATTGCTTGGGTTTGCTCAAGGAAGGGGTGATTTTCGGGTTTTAATCTTGAGAGTGTTTTGGGTTGAGTTTATATTGTGATCTAGCTTACTATAATATATGAGAATACATCTAAGGTCATCTAGATAATCAAGAACTCACGAGCAAGAGCGTATCAATGTTTCTCTTTTTTGTCCCGATTTTGGTGTAACCTTCCTTGTTTTGGATAAATATTGAGACTTTGGCATTGATCTTCATTATCTAAGATTGAAAAAAGTTTCTAACATTGTAGGGAGGATTTGTAGCAAGTTTTCGTCCTGTTAGAAACAGTGGTTTAAGAGTTAGCCATTTTCTTAGTCGTATGTTGTGTTGATTTCTTAGTCGTATGTTGCGCTAATTTTGTTGAGATACAGGTAAGTTACACTAGCGCAGTTTAAAATTTTCTACCACATAAACCAGAAAGCCATATGAGTAAGAGATCATAGATCATACCCACTAGACACGTAGTGCAGCGAAAGTAGAGTTGAAGTGGCTAGTTCAACGAAGCGCGCATCGGTGTAGTGGAAGTAATCGATCGTCCTCTGCATAACCGTCTTCTCCTGGTGATCAGCCCGATCAGTTCCGCAGTCGTAGCAGCACCTCTTCCGAGGTCCACACATCTAGGGATGGAACTCTATGCATTAGTGTGCTAGCACCAACGTGCACGGCAGAGGTTATGAGAGGTGGCGACTAGGGTTTTGATGGGTGTGTCTCGGAATACCTCCCTCAGCCCCGCACCTCCTTTTATATAGCTCCAATCAGATCTTTATCTGATACGATCAGATAGCGTACCCAACTCAGAAAGCCTCAGGCTGGATCTTTATCCAATACTAGTAGAGATCATATCCCACTCGAAGAACCTTCAACCGAATCCAATATGAGTAGAGATCATATCCCACTCGGAGTCTATCATCCGGACCCTTATCGTTCCGACCCGTTAAGTGTGTGGCCCCATAGGTTCATGTATATTTGGCCATAAGCCGAAAACTCATTTCTAGTCTATAAGTCAATAGCGGTCCCTAGCAGGATATATAACGACTTCTAAATATACATAAATATTATATCGGTTGAATCTATATAGTGCTTGTGTACCGATCCCTTTGTTTCATAATACCATATCGAGCTCTAGATGAGAAGCGTGTCATCCTATGATAGCTTGATCCTTCAGTCGAACCTGTAGTGGATTACTCAGTTGTGATTGACTCCTCAACCACATTTGGCATGCCCATATACTTCTTTAATCAAACCACATCGAGGGCTCAAAGATATCTCTCCTTTATATAGGACGGGTAAATTCCATAATGATCGCTCATATTCCTCTGTATATTTCATAGTAAACCCGAAAGTTACCTTTATGACCATCCAGTTACAGAGTAGTGTTTGGCAACCCCTAAGTAAACTACTACACATGTAGAAAACTGTGACGATCTTAGGTTTAAAGATTCTACATACACTATATATGATACCAATTGATGACATTTAAGAATATAATAATTCCCACGGTGTCTCATGGTAGGTCAATCTAACACCATATTCTCTAATATATGTTTACATTATTGATTTGATAACCTATATTCATGATCTATGAAATATGATCATCAATCAATACATGTGCTAATCTGTAAATCATAATTGTCCTATATAATGACATAAGATCAGAGATAATTTAGAATAACATCAAAACATGAATAAAGAGTTTCACGAATAAGTCACATACTTGTTGATCGATATAAAAGACATTTATTCAAGAGACAAAATAACATATTATTCAAAAAAACTATAAACATAGAAGTGATACAATCATCTTCATGATTACCTCTAGGGCATATCACTAACAAATTTTTGCCTCTGTTCGGTGAGCAGTCAGACCACTGTGAACCGAGCAGTCAGACCACCTGAGACCCGAATAGATCGGCTGTGCGGTCCAACCGCCCCCGGATGGCAGTCAGATCGGTGAGACTATTTGTCTCATGTGTCTTTGTGTTCTTTTGCTCTTGGTTTTGGTGTAGCTTATGAGTTTGTGTTTTTCGCTGTATCGTATTGCTAATATCATGAAAAAGACTTTAATAAATCATTTGATACCCGATCCTACGGTTAGCCACTCAACCTTTCAATGCCCAGTTAATAAAATACTATCACCCCTAATGATAGAAAGAAAGTTCAATTAAATTAAAGACTCAGACGATCTGGCTTAAGATTCACAAGATTCCTCTTAAGATATGAGTGATGCTTGCTCTATGCCTGTAGGGCTCTTAGGTGATCCATCATGCACAGAGCATCAGCCCTGCATGGCTTTCTCCCTACCAAAGCAGCGCGAATATTGGCGACCTTGTCTCTCCCTCTCTGATCGATCTCCAGCTCTCCTTGTCTTTAGAGAGAAGCCATTCCGTGCAATGTGCATGATGGATTAGTTTAACACCTGCTATGTAGCATCATCCTGCCTACAGTTTCGTCTAGATGGCAAGCAAGATCGCATGTGATCCACCTGTAGTTATGACTCCTGTGCAAGCTCAGTTATATTAGCATTTCGAAGTTACTGCGTGGGGCTTGTCTGATCATTTCTTTATGAGGTGTATCAGTGAAGGTTGTCGGTATCTTTTCGAGAGAGAGAGAAGGCAAATTGGCTATGTGAGATAGAGAGGCAGACAGAACAGTGATGCATGTAGCTGCAGGCATCAGGTGCAAGGCTGTTTGGGCTCTTGTTCAGAAATCAAGGGCATCTTTTTCCACCTTATTACCTGTGCATTCAGATTAACTCTTGCCTTTCAGTAGTCTAAATGATAAGCTTATGATTATCTTCAGATGACTGTTGATCTTGACATGGCTAAAATGGTCCAAACAGTGAGGTTAAATTTAGGAACCCGCCGGCCGGTTCTTGCCCGGTTCCTATCGTTCTTTTTGGCGGTAACTGACCGAAAACCGGAAGGATGGCCATGAGGTCCAACGTCCAAGGTTGCTCACTGAGCACTTCATTAGATTTTGTATTCAGAAATAAGCTGGTTTTTGTGTTTCATTGTTTAAAAAATCCATTTTACACCGCTAAACTTTTTTAGAAGTTTGAAAATCAATTTGAACTGCAAATCTAATATGTTTACTTTGCCCATAAGACTAAAATCACCCTGGTTTCACTTGCTGGCATCTACGTGAACAGGTTTCACTAACACAGGATCCACGTCCTCCTTCCTCCTCCCCTTTTCTCTTTCTTCCCCATGTCCGCCGGTCGTGGACGTAGCAACGTCCCGCTCCAAGAACACCGGTGATTAGGCCCAACAGGACGTACTGCACTGCCGCATTCACGATACCCGGCCGCACAGCCTCCGCTGCCGTCATCTTATCCCTTCGCAGGACCTGGTCGAGTCGTCGGGGACCTTCTGCCCGAGCAACTAGTGATGAACGCCGGCACAAAAGGCACCATTGCAGCAAAGGAACCAGTGCCAATTTCATCATGTCAAACAACACGAGGCCACCAACCTCTAGCATTTGCACGGTTGGTTATCCAAAATGGAGGCAATTGAGGTTTTGATAGCTTTACATAAATCAAAGAATAATAGCAAAAAAATTCTAATTGCTTCATCCTAGAAACACGGAGGAAGAAATCAGCCAAAGAAAAAGATAAATTGAGGGCAAGGCCACGTGAAATCAGGGTTTAAATTATCGGAATCCGAGGGGTCCGGTAAAGCTGAAAATCCCAATTATTGGAAAATTTCGGTTCAAAATATTTGAATCTTTACTCCTTAAAAGTTTGAGTTGGTGGTAGTATGTCCATTCTCCCTTGACTCTCAATAGCCGTCCGTTCTCTCTCACCTCTCCGCAGCTGTTCATCCTCCCTCACCCTCTTCACAGCAGTCAAAGCACACATGAATCCTCCCACTATTGCTTTCTGAACTGCTCCCCACAATGCTCACCACTTGCCTTCTCCACTCTCTCTCCAAGTTTCCACGCCCCCTCTCTCGCCGTGCTTTCCCCCTCCGCATCGTGATCATCCAGCCACTATCTCGCATGCATGCTCTCTCCTCACTCAGGCCCCATCTGCATCGCAGTCACTCGGTCGTCGTCCCGCCGCTATCCCTAGCCTTGCTTCGTTTCTATTCTCCCTGGTCTATGGTACATGTTCGATGCATCGATTCTTTCTGTGAGATCCCATGTAGTTTTTTCTTTGGAAAAAGGAGCTCGTGATTATTCTTGAGTGTGCACGCACAATGGCGCATTTAATCGATTTGTTGTTGTTTCCGTTTTAGCGGGTAGGTTTAGTTTCAATTTGGCGATTTTTTATTGGGTTGCTCTGTGTGTTTCTTGTTAAGAAAGAGAGGTTCATATAGATTCAAATTTTTTGTCCATTCCATAGGAGAACCGGTTACTACTCTAAAATTTGATGGTTTATGCTTCACCTCCAAGGATAGGGGGTGCTAAGCAGAAATTTACGAAGTAAAATCTTTTGAAATGTGCTTGAACCATGATTGCATCAATTGGGAGGAAGGAGCACTGAGTTAATTGGAGATGAATGCCCCGGACCACTGTGTGCGCTTTGTTGTGCTTGAGGGCACCAAGAAGTGAGTCTATTCCCACACTTGGCCTAAGATTTATCTTGACTATTGTTTCAATAGATCTTTTGTTGGGCGGCTATATGAGGTAAAGTTCACAGGTGGTGGCGCCGGAGCCGGTGGAGGGGGAGGGGGAGGAGGAGAAGAGGAAGCAGACGGGCTGCTAGGGAGAGTATGACGCGGGCTGTTCGGCAAGCGCGAGGACTACGAGAAGTGACTGCAGTACCTGTCCAAGGAGAAGGCCGCCATGCATGGACAGATGCGGCGCTAGACGTAGTTCTCCCTCTTCTCCGTTCGCAACCTTATTGTCCTCTCCATCCTCGCCGAGGTCTCTAAATTTCCTTTCTTTTGTTTTTTTATGAAAATACTGTCATTAATTGTTAGCTTGTTTTGGATGATTTTGGTGGTACGGGCTGTGCTTGCTGTTGTGGGTGTGCATATGTTTGGATTCGTGGTGATTTGATTTGTTCAACTTAGAGATTTCAATATCTGTTCTTGCTTCGGTGATCAATCTTTGGAGATTTTGAGTGCATTTTGTGGTTTATTGATGTGATGCTTCAGATGAATTTGTGGGGTGAAGTGGAACAGGATGAGACAGTCTGCTAGAGATACACAGAATATGCGATAGTAGTGTTATATTGAGTAAAAGGGAAACAACTTTGTTGAAACAAAGTAGACACAGTGCTTTAAGAGTTTCATAAGCAACAACAGAAATAGGTATTCAAGATTAGCTTGGTCCGGGAGGTAAGGTTGGAGGATGATTCCGCTCTGTTCTAATTCTGTAAAACTCCATTTCAGTTTGTGTAAGATGGTTGATTTCGATGGACAAGTGGATAAGGACCCAAGCAAGACTCCTACCAACGTGCATGAGGTATAACCGAAGCCTGATCCCAAGCCCAAATTATTTAAAACTAGGCGTTGGAGGAACTACATAGAGAATTGTATCTGCATTGCACACTGTTCGAAAGCGAACAAACAGATGAAGATGCTGACCTATAAAATGCAAGACTTCTATGCGTCATGTTGGAAAGATGGAGAAGGACATTGACTGTGCGTGTAGCAAAGGTACTATTTGTTGCTATCATGAGTCCTCCCTAACTTGGCTATCTTAGTTCATATTCTGAAGCTATTCTCTATCTATAGCTGAGGATCCTCGTCGTGAGGCTCTTTGCATAGAACTAAAGGATGAGGAAGCTAACATGAAAAAATGACTGGAAGTAAATAGAGTAGCTGTTGTGTCTGAATTGAAGGAAGCATTATAGGAACAAGTTAGAATAACTATTTTGACCGATAATGGTAATGCATTTTCATTTTTTTCAGTTCCTGTGTGCAACTGAATTGTTATTTGCTTTATATCATTCAACTCTGTCTTTTGGAAATGTGAAATCTTACTTGTAAAGTTAATCAGGACTCTGAGCTGGAGAAGATCCGTACTCAATTACAGGTATTTTTGTCCAAACAACCCAAAGCATCAAAAGGTTGATAATAGAGCATATCTGTAAAATGTAAACATATGTCATTCTTATATTTTGAGTGACTGGTAGAGAGAGGATCTGACTGTTGTAGGATATACTATTTGGTTGCCCATTTCATGGTGTTGTTGTACATGTAATGCAAGGAAACTAACAGGAAGATTCAGATAAAGCTTTGAGTCGTTGCTCAATCCTGCAGATGAGTGGTAGGGGTGCATGAGCGTGTCTGCTGCTTAGTCGATAGTATTGCATGCTCGATGTGTTATAGTCTAATTTTAGCCCTTTTTTCTTGTCTGGGACTGGGAATAATACGTCCATTACAGAGAGGATTAAGGCCGTGATGCGATTGTTGAATTCTCTTAATTGTCATAGCAAAAAATAAAAAAAATCATTGTGTTAGTTCGTGAAATGCAAATAGACTTGTTCGTTGTTATGTTGCAGATACAATTACTCGATGTTTTGGGCACGTGTACCAGCCACGGCCTGACTCTATCATCCAGGCTCGTCATCATCAAGGCTACTGGGAAGTCTTAGTCAGTTGGAAGGGACTTCAGCCTGCTGACACAACATGGGAAAGGCTAGCTGATTTCAGAGCAGCGCACCCTCAAGTTAGCTCAAGGACGAGCTGTTTCTCCAGGAGGGGGGGAAATGTTGCAACACAATTACTCGGCACTTTGGGTGAGTGTACTAGCATCGCGCACCACGCGAAGAGCCAAGGGCAAAAGTTCAAAATGTAGGACCAGCCACGGCATCGCAAGCATCTAGCGTGCTGGACGGGGGAATAGGAGTAGTCGTAGATATGTTCCCTTTTCGAGATGGATATGTTTCTATTTGCATGATTTGGTAGTTTCCTTATTCTGGATTTTTCCGCATTAGTTAAGATTTGGATTGAGTTTGTTAGGAGATGGGCACCTCATGTTATAAGAGGATAGCCACAATAATAAAAGGCAAGCCAGAATTAGTTATCTTCTACTCGAGCTCTTCCTTCTTTACCCATGCTCTTCCTCTACCCGAGCTCTTCCCCTAGCCGAAAGGCTGCTACCACGGCGTCTCCTAGGCGCTCGTTCTACCATGCTCGCTAGCAACCGCATCCCCACTACAACCTGCGGTCCAACCCAGTCCACATCATGTTATTTTTGAGTTTGCCGTTGTTCAACTAAATAAATTTTGAGAACTAACTTTTAGCTAGAATTTATTTAGGGGGCCTGACGGTGAGATCTTGGTGGGAAATTTTGCAAAAAAAAATGTCCCATGTATTTACCTTAATTGTAAGGTGCCCATGCTTACAAAGATATTCTTACATCTTAGATGTCTTATCAAGAATATGCTTTACAAAGATGTTATTACATCCTAAATGTCTTATGTAATTCATTTGTACTAATGTTGTACAAGAAACACTATACGCTATTAAATGTGGACATGCATGTGTATAAGATAATAAAATGTTCATGAAATGGTTTTAGATCACGTTTGTTGATATATACCATCCTTATTTGGTACTTCGTTGCAACGCACGGGCACCTTACTAGTGAAATATAAACTTTGAATTGATATCAGCCATTTTGAATCCAAGACGAACTATAGCAACATCCAGGAAGAAACACATCTTTCTTACTTAAAAACCCGACCATTCAGCACATCTGCAGCACCTGGCACACACCAAAATCCGACCATTCCTGCAGAGAAATAACACCAACATCCCACAGTCCCAAACCTCCAACCAAATACTTCGCTCATGCCAAAGAAGAAAGATTTCGTAGTAACTAAGGCCACTCCAAAACTAGAGTCAAGAACCACCATTACCTACGCAAAACTTGCCGAGAACCAAAGAGAAGCAAATCAACACGCCAAATGGAGAGAGAGATGAGTGTCTTTCCTCACCGCATTAGGGCAACACGCCGCTACCGCCAAATGGAGAGAGAGATGAGTGCCGCCAGAGGGAAGGGATGCTGTGGCTCCTCACCGCATTAGGTCAACACGCTGCCATCACTTGGGCCAGCTGGGGCCCATCGAAATTTCAAACCGGGCCAAAAAGTTTTACACGGCAGCCCATTTTACCAGGAGGGGGTGGTTAAACCGGTAAAACCAAAAATCGACCAGTTTTCGGCCGGTTTTTAGAACCTTGTGTGAAATCACCACAAAAAAGGGAAAATAAGGAAAAGACCCAACAACTTCTATCATTGATCGCTTCCTTCAGATCTGTGAGCACTATGCTGTCCACAGCACTATGGTCATGCTCTCCTAGCCATCCTTTGTCCAGCAAGGTGGCTTAGCAATGGCCACAGCAAGCGAGAAGGTGGGGTGGTCGTGGCTCAACGAGTCAAGTAGTTGGTGCAACAGCCCAACGGCGCGAGGAGTAGACAACATTGGGGGTGCAGGACGTCCTAAGATGCGGAGGGGGCAACATACTGCTATAGCTCCAGTGTGGGTGGCGTGGCAGACGGTGGGGAGGAGAAGGGGAGCAATGATCTGGAGAGAAAGAGGGGGAGGAATGCAATAATGGTGTTTGGAGAGGGAGAGAAGAGGAGGAAGAGTAGATGATGGATGCTAACAGACGGGCCCTTACCATTGTTTTTAATAATTTGTTGACTGGGCTACCAACTCAGTTAAAAACAACGTCACATGTCCAAATCACCGCCACATCCACGCCACCTTAGTTGAAAACCGGTATGATTTTGGTCTCAGGGGGTAAAGTGAATAGTATTGATAGTTGAGGGGTTCTAGTACCTAGTTTTGTAGTTTTTTTGAGGAAAATCTAGTTTTATAGTTTATGGTTGATTTCCAAACTTTGGGAAGAGTTTAGGGGTCAAATGGACTTTTTCCAAATGGACTTTGGGAAGCAGTAAAAAACAAAGTGAGATCGATCCAAGGTTTGATATGCATCACTATTGATTGACAACTAGATCTGAAAAACTTTGTCAAAGAACAAAAGGAAAGGGATAAAGAGGTGTATAATGTTCATGTGTGTTATAGGCTTTATTTCCTGTGGGCAGCGGCCGCACGGCAGACCGCAGCAGCCATGCACACGGTTACAAGGTCAGCGGCTTGGCACTAACTGGCATAGTTGCCAATTTCATTCCGAAAGTCATTTTGATTTATTTCTTGGTATGGAATGCGTCGGTACTAGTCCATTCTGGTATACCGTTTCATATTTTAAAATTGTAATACAATAATATATATTTATTCATAACTATATATATGTAATTATATGCACACATAATTTTACTTAAAATCTTATTTTAAATACATAACTATAGCATGAAAATAAGATGTCACTTTAGGCCCTGTTTGGTACAGCTCCTGCTCCCAGCTTCTCACTAGATTCTCGTGGAGCTGTACCAAACACCCAACTTCTCAAAATTGCTGGATTCTGATTCTCGCGAGGAGCAGAGCTAGAAATGAACTAGAGAGGAGAAGCGGGTCTAGGGTGGATTCTCGTGGGGAGCCAGCTAACCAAAAACAAATTTACACATGAAAGTTAACCAAAATTACCCGCAAATGCCACTCAACTACCCCTCACCCCACCCGCCTCCCCCTTCTCTCTCGTCCCGCCCGCTCCATCTCCCTCGGTTCGTCCGCTCTTTGCGCCGCCCGCCTCCCCTCTCCCCTCTTGCGCCGCCCGCCTCCCCCTTCCCCTCTAGCGCCGCTCGCCTCCCTCTTCTCTCGCCCCGCCGCCTCCCTCCTGATCTCCAGCACCACCGCCGCTGCCTCCCTCCCGATCTCCAACACCGCCGCTGCCGCCTCCCTCCCGATCTCCAGCACCGCCGCCGCCACCTCCCTTCTCGCCCGACTCGCCGCCTCCAGATTTGGGACCGTCGCTCCTTCTCTCGCCCCGCCGCCGCCTCCCTCCCTTCTCTCGCCCCGCCACCTCCCTCCCGCTCCTTCTCTCGCCCCGCCGCCGCCCCCTTTCTCTCCCTCGCCCCGCCGCCGCCCTCCTTCTCTCGGCCCGCCGTCGCCTCCCTTCGTCTGGTCCACGGCACCGCCGCCGCCGCCTCCCTCCGTCCACAGCGCCGCCTCCCTCTGTGTGTTGATTGCTGTTAGCTTGCTGTTTGGCAGACAATGAAACCTAAACATATTTTGCTGTTTTTTCCTCAGCAATTGTCCTCTTGGCTGAAGATTATCTGAACAAAAAATCATATTCATTTTCTTTTAATCATGTATCTGAAATAAACAAAAAAAGCAAAAAGATAATTGTGTGAAAACTAGGGGTAACATGGTCTATTTTCATCAAATCCCCCTTTTTATGAATCTGGAGCTAACCTACTAGCCAAACGCTTTTTAGTGGTAGCTCCAGATTCTCAGAGAAGTGGATTCTTAGAGAATCCAGAGCAGAAGCTGAAAAATGAGAATCTAGAGCTATACTAAACAGGCCCTTAATTATGCACGGTAACAGAATAGATGGAACCACAAATACCATAAATTCCCAACTCAATCCCCTCGTTTGACCTACTAAGAGTAAATTATCAAAATATTAGGTGTTACAAATTGTTTAATGTGTTCTAGATGTCTTGATCCCTGACGAATGCATCTTGTCATAATAAAACAATTTGGCTAGGACACATGGTGTGATGACAAAGAAGGTTAGGAATAGCATAGCTAGCCAACCCTATATATGCAACCGGTACAGGAATAGTCCGATATTGGCCAATATTGATCGGTATTGAGGCCAGTACGAGATTGAGGCTGTTGTATGCTGTTTTAGTTGCTAGTACGGTTTATTCCAGCAATTCCAACTGGTACCGAAATGGAATTGATAAGTATGCTAATGTGGGCAAGTTAGTTTGATGCATACGTTATCTGTTAGTTTCATGTTTCTCATAGTTTATCAGTGTTGTTTGGGTGGCACGTTGTTAGTCAGTTCATGTAGGAGATAAGGTGATAAGTTATTTGGTTGTTGCTAAACTGGTTAGTTGCATTGGTGCCTACTTAAGGAGGCTGCAGTTATTGGGTGGGTTTTTTTCGAATGTAGTTTATGGCTTATGGCTGCAGCTTATAATTTTTAGCCCTAGTGTGAGTTTTTGTGTAAATGAATCAAATACCAATAAGTCGACAAGCCACTTCGAAAAGGTTGTCCGAATAAATCACTTCGAAACGACGACGAAGAAGTCATCCCGTGTGTTTGTTCGAGGAAAGCTATAAGCCAAAAGCTATAACCTGAAAAGAACTGGGTCATTATATTTGGGAAATCAAGGAATTAAATAACCAGGTTCTTAGCCTCACTCTCTCTTCTTTAATCTAGCATTAGAGTCTTGATGGCAGTATAGTCAGCCCATCAAGAACAAATACCCTGCACTTGGTAATCGGACTCGTACCCAACCAATTCCATGTCAATGCGTGTCACACTAGAGGAGTAGACGAGTAGATCATATCTTTGGCGTGAAGCAACTTTGAAAAATCATGTTCAGTTGTTGCCACTACTTCGGTGTACTTTTGGTTGGCATTTAGCCAGACAAATTGGAGCCATGGAGTGTACTGATGTTGTTAAATTATGCAGTCCTTGATGGTGTAAGACTGTGTAGGCTTGTAGGGAGTCCAATGGGGCTGCCTTGCAGACGTTGGTGAAGCGATCTCTCTCGGTATGCTTTCCTAGACATTGATAGACAGTAGAAGCTAAGAGCTCTTATCACTTCACCACACACTTGTTTTTATAGTGGAAAACATACAAAAAGTGGGCAGCTTTGCCTTCATCGCACTTTAGTTCCTCATTTGTATCTTTTCTCGTTTCATGAGAGTACGATTAATTAGATATAAAGCTCATATTGTAACTAATATAGTACAAACAAAACATTTGAGATTTGACCGTCGCAAATCCACCTCACCAATTGGCAGTGTGTATCAATCTCTGAAGAACGTGGAGGCTTGCAACAGTGACTGTCACGAGCTCTCAGTTAAGAATTTTATGTATTCGTTTCAACAGTGGCGGCAAGCTTGCAACTTGCCAGCAGATCTTGCAATTTGATGGTGCATAGTCATTCAGATAAGATTCACTAAACGTGGAATATGCCTCCTAATTGGTCGGTCAGCAGAACAAAAATGAGCTCAACATGACAGTGACCCCACAAAGCCATGCACTTAAGTAATGGAAAAATGCGCACTTCTTCTTCCTCTTCTTTAACCCCAAATTAATCGAACAAATTTATACTACTAAACTTGCAAGATATGATCAGAACCATCGCAGTAAGACTGGGATCAGACCCCGGTGCCGTCCAGTCCAGCCCAATCAGAGAAGAGGTTGATGCCTACGGTGTTCGCCAATTTTTTCCACAAGTGTGGTGGACGATTTGTCCACTCCAAAAAGATGGCACAGCACACTTTATCAGAGAGAAAGTTTTGGCAAAGCGTAACTTGCAACCAAACAGAACCTAGTTCTCGCTTGCGGTGACCCTGATGACTTCTTGATTGGGATCTGGACTCATCTAGAGGTGCAATTGGAGCGGATACGGACGGATATCATTTATCCTGTATCCTATTCCACATTTTTTTCCTCGGAGTCGGAGTCGGATACGGATAATGTCGGATATCTATTTCTCCATTCCATATCCGTTCCATAATCTTTCAGACGGTCAGTCGGACGAAAATTATCCGCTTTTTGCACAGGACAATGAACAGTATGGTATGATCAGAGCAAACATGGAAAGGCTAATTATTGAGATGTTGAAGAAAGAACACTCCGTACTCCTGCTTATTTAGATATGACAATCTGCCTATATGTTATTTTGTTCCTAGGTGAATTTACAGCAGACTTTCTTATATCATTTGATATACGGATATATATGGACGGATATCACTTATCTCGTATCTTAATCTATATTTTTTCCTCGGAGTCGGAGTCAGACACGGATAGTGCCGGATACCTATCTACCCCTTCTATATCTGTTCCGTATGCTTTTGATCGGTCGGACGAAAATTATCCGCTTCGTTTGCACCCCTACACTCACCACCAGGACGAAATGCAATACCGCAGATGCCCGACAGCCGCATGCATGCGCACATACGTACATCGTCGCCGTGTCGGCGTCCGGCGATACCCCCGATCAGCCGCCCCCTCGTCACGCGTCGTCGACACCACACACGCACATCACCTGGGACAGGCGGAACCGATGCCCTGTCCCTCTGCCGCGGCTTATCCCGGCACCGTCGCCCCCAGTGGCCGATCCGTCCTCCGGCACCGCCCGCGGGGCCGGGCACAGATCCCCCCCGGTCGCCCTTTATTCCCCGCACCGGCACTGTGCTTGCGAGCGGCCGCGCTTTTGCGAGCTGTTGCGCGATTCCGGCGGCTCTTTCTGTATGCTCGCGTACGGCGGCGTGCAATGCATGGATGGGACGGGCTGGGCGCAGTGCAATTCTGGATTTGATCTGTTTGGCGAGGAATGGGGAGGAGATGCGATGCTCTGCTCGGCCTTGGTTGGGCATATATCTGATCTTGCGGCTTGTGGCTGCTTTTGACCCTGTTTTGGAATCCCTCGCTTTTGGCACGTAATCCTCGATCAGGTTCTGCATGCCATGAAATCTTTCTTTCTTGTGGTGGATGGTTCTGTTCCTTCACTGGAATTGGATGGTCAAGACGATGCAAAGCCAAAACAAGAGAAAAAGAAGGGGGGGGGGGGGGGGGGGAATGAGGTGTGGGTGTCGCCGAATTATGGCTTCCTGCTGCTAGCCACCACCTCGAGCATCCATTTCCGTTTTATTTTCGAGACAGCTGAAAGATATGTGCTTTTTATGAATACAATGTAGCGGATATGAATGCTATGGTTTTTACCGTGACAAGCTGTATTCTGCAGGACTTAGGCCCTTGTAGAACCGGTATGGTATTAAAAGGGATAAATGATACCTTTAAATTTTCCTCTAAATATCCTCTTAATCTTCATTCTAATAGCTACGAGAAGTTATGAAGATCAAGAAACCAAAAATCCAAAAATTTTGGTGCTATAGAAATTTCAGCTCGTAAATAGTGAAAAATATCACTATTTTAAATATGAAAAACCATGAAACTTTTGATCCATCAATTTAAAAGACTTGAAACTTAAATCAAAACTAGTTCATGATATTAAAAACCTATCCCAACCAAAAAAGGGGGGAAACATGAGAAAATTGGGATCTTTTAATTCGTGAAACTCTGCTGCACCAAAACCAGGCCAAATCCTATAATTGAGCTAACTCTCAAACCAAAATTTCAAATCACTTGAAATTTGGTATGCACCTTCTCTAGTATGTTAGAAACCTATTCCAATCAACGATCAAGAAAACCACTGCCAAAATTCTGACTTTTTTGTTTGAAAGCAGATTGGACCAAAAATGGGTCAAAAAACTACAAACAGTAAATATAACTTGCTCGTGGATAAATGATGATCAAAATGGCTCTAAATTTATTTCCACATGTCCTAATAAGTAAGAACATCAAAGAAATCAAGGTAGAAACAGCTAGATCAAGAAGCCACTCAGAGAGACCAAAAGGAGCACAAATCAGGTTTCTTCATGAACTTGTCAACCAAGTATCTAGATGGGTAGAGATTAATTTTCAGAAGTTATCTTTATCTTTTGCACATCTTTTGCATAGTAAGATCAAGAAGGGGAGAGAGAAGAGAAAAACTAACAAAATTAAGAGCAAATCAATCAACACAAAAGAGATTCATGGAAGTGAACAAAGGTTGATGTATTGCTATTTAAGACTGAAGATTTTACAGCCACTCCACTTGGAGGATAAAAGAATACACTACAACACTGTAAGAACCCTCAAAATTAATTAATCAAAATACGCTATTAAGAAACAATTAATATGTCAATGGAAACAATAACATTTAAAAGAGAACGATTAACATTTTGAAGTATCCAACATTACAATAAAATGAGAATTTATTCAAAAATCCAAATTACAGAAAGACTCAATTACAATAGTAAATTCTATACATAAGTCCAACGTACATAATTCCAATTTCCAAATTTACAAAAGAATAAAAATTATAACCCAATGTTACAAACTACAAATTCATCTCATACAAACAAATATACAAATATATGTACATCAGAACTTCATCTAACTTTCTAACTCCACATCTTCACAGTCAGTCAAACAAGTCAAATACATGTACAAATCATATTAGTTAAAAAAAGAAATAAATCTAAAATTAAATATTAAATTGCCATCAAAAACCAGTGGTCACAATATTGCATAAGGGCCAATCACGCATTGAGATACCAGGATTGTCCAGGGCCAATCAGTACCATCTAGCATATTTTGGTTTTCATCATCTGACGATAAAAACTTAACTTACCTTTTAACCTTTTACCTTCCCTGATAAGTCATACCATGAAGTCATGCACAAAGCCACGTTGAGGGCCATGAGTCACCACAGAGCAGCCATGACCATGAGTCAAGCCCCCAACAAGGTTGGAAGCAAATAAGAGGAGCCAAGCACTCCATTTTCATCCCACTGCCCAAATCAAAGCCAAACACATCCATAAAAACCAGCCGAGAATCATTCCTTTAAAAAGCACAAAGCCACCAGCATGCACAAGGCACAAGCCCTTCTTGCATTTCATTGCCTTAGCCAAGAGCACACAAAAAGCAAAGACACGAGTCCCAGTTCATAGCCAAATACCACAAGTCACCCCACCTTCAACCCTCTAGCCACAACCCACAGAGAGAAGAGGAGAGGTGTTAAGGAAGACGAAGGAGCGAGGGCCACAACCATGATAGCCTAGAACAACCAACCAAGACCAGGGGCAACATAGGTAAGGTGAGCCACTCCTCAGGGAACTATGAGGTGACCACAACCTGCAGCACCGCATCATCCAACCCTCGACCAAGCAACAAGGTGCCCCATGAACCCTCCATTTCTTTCTACACCAAAAAAAACTACAAGCTACATCTATTACCTTGTTAACACTAAGAACCAACCAACAAATCCAAAGAGGTAATGGCCTCTGACTCACCGCATTAGGGCAAGGGTGGTCGGTGGCTATCTTATGAGCCCTCGAGCCATTGGCGTACTCCCTGGTGCATGCCCTAGGCCAAAGTACCTCATGGTTGTTCACCAAGTGCCCCAAAAACCAAGAACAAACACATGGCTAATGCACATGTCCATACACCACATTTTCACTAATTAAATTCAATAAGCTAGATCTAGAATAGAGAGACAGTATTGTAAGAGTATAGGGTAAGGAAGAACCGAGAGGAGCTGAGGAACAAGAATCGGGCGGCTGTGGCTCATGGCCACCGAGACGTGCGGTGCCGACAAGGGGTAGCGGGAGGTGAGACCATGGGAACCAGAGAATGGCACCGGCAGCTAGTCAGAAGGCCAGGCATTAGCACCTCACCGCTGCCATGATGCATCATTGGAGAAGAAGAGCCGAAGTAGCCAAAGGACACCGGTGGGGCTTTGGCTTTGTAGGAGCGTATGGTGGCGAAATGGAGGTGATGTCGACGACGGCCAGGCGCATAGTGTCGATGGCCGAAGAACCCTAGGAAAATGTACGGAATCAAAAAGGGCGAAATAAACCCTGTAGGGAAAACACCAGATCGACTCACCGAGGGACCAGATTCGGCGAAGCTGGGCCCCAACTCACCACAGGGCGGCGGCCGGAGGCCAAGCTGGCCTAGTCGAGCAGCGTTGGCAGAAGAGGACAGAAGCCAAACCGGTTGAGAGGGAGGCACACATGTCGGAGCTGGCCGGTGAAGGGGAGCTGGTCGGCAGGCAGGGGCGACGTGGATGGCCGACGCAGGTAGGAGCAGTGCTGGAGGCCAGCATCGAGCGCTCCAGTCATGCCAAGGGGAGCGATCGAGGCTAGGAACCAAGGGAAAAAGGGGGCGACAAATGCAGGGAGGCGGCAGGGGACCTCATTGGTGGTGAGTTGATGTCCGACGGTGGGATAGCACAGGCGCACCCGAGGGGAATTGGCGCCGTAGGGGCCAAAGAGGCAGAGAGTTGGAGAAAGGGATAAGGGGAAGAGAGAAGAGGAAAGGGAAGAGTAAGAATAGAGAGAGAAGGAGAACCCAGGAAAAGGAAAATAGGGCCATGCGGCCAAAGAAATATATAAATAAATAATAATGAGAGAGAATTTAAATGGAAAGAGAGAAGAAATATGGGAAGAAAGCCAGGAATGGCCCAAGGCTATTCGGCTGATTAGATTAGGAGAGAGAGAGAGATAGCAGGTGATAACAGATGAGAAGGTAGAAGAGAGAGTAGAACCAGGGCCTAAGGCGTTAACGGCGTATAGCCGATCGGGACGCGAGGCATCGAGAGAGGTAACCAGTGAGACCAGTGTGAGTCCGACGGTGTGGTAGCCGAAGTTGGAACACGCGTCGGTAGCATGCAGCCACCATGATGCCAGGCGTTGGTGACATACAGCCATTGGGTTACGCAGCATCAGTAGAGGTAGGGAGCATAAAGGGGACGTAGAGCGTCGTTGGAGCAAAAGCTCCAACAAGGCGCAAGGCAAAAAAGACTAGAGACACAACAGAGGTGAGGTATGGGCAGAGCAGTGACAACTCACAACAGAAAAGATGAATTAAAAATGACCACTGATAAATTACAAATCCTAAATAAATAAACAAGACCAGAAAACCCCATAAAAAACTTCTAGTAATCAGGAAAGTGGAAAATATAATAAATTATAATCAGCAAACAAGTGAGAAATTGAAATACTGATTATCAGGATCTTTGCTTCATTTCCAATATTGGCAAGTACATTAGATAACATAGATTGAATGATCCAAAATCATGTAGGGAGAACTGGTACAAAAGGACGATACCAGTCAAACCACCACTGAGGCAGCCCTTCAGAATTCATTTCCAGGCAAGATTGTTGTGCATCTCACCTAGTTGTTTTTACAAAAACTTATTTGTTTCTACCACCTTGCATCAAAACGGTATTTTCTAAAAGAGAGGGATTAAGCATCAAAATAAACTGGATAGATAGAAAAGACAGCAACCACTAATGGAGCAGTGGCCTGCATATAGAATGTAATAGATGGGGTGGACGATGCTCTAGAAGGCAGAAGAAATGGGCAAGATATGGGACCCTCTACATAAGGACTAAGAACCGCCTTTCATTCTGGATTAAAAGTAAGTAGACACTAGGGAAGATGAAGATGGGGTGGAGCCTCAATTGGACTGTGGGCCATAAAGGGATAGATCCCCAGGTGCTTATATTTAGCACAGTGGAGTGTCGAGCTTGATCTAC
Organism: Dendrocalamus latiflorus; assembly: GCA_017311315.1. Lineage (NCBI taxonomy): Eukaryota > Viridiplantae > Streptophyta > Magnoliopsida > Poales > Poaceae > Dendrocalamus > Dendrocalamus latiflorus. The sequence goes on along the minus strand of CM029652.1, from coordinate 40,561,702 downwards.
TCGACCAACGACTATTTGTAGTCGGGTGGAGATATAAGTGCAAAATCTGAGAATATTATGAACTTGGACATTTTCATCACCACCAATATAAGTTTCCACAAGATGTCCAAACATTAGGATAACTATGACTAATACAAGTCTGCGTAGTACTTAAATCAAATCATGAATTCATGCCAAGTCTCTTGGAAAAGAGTCTACGGGACCTTTTGGTCATATTTCTCCCTAGAATGTCTGTAGCAATTTTTCTTAAAATTTTAAAACATACCAATCCCTTAAATTTTGATAAAAGTTGGCAAGTAAGAGAAAGAGCCAAAAAAAAGGAATGAGGAAAGGAAAGAAATGAGGAAAAATAGGATTAATATTGCCAGCGTTCACTATTAAAACTTGATGAGTACTTCATACTCATTCTTGCTATAACTCTCCCTTTCAGAGCCATTTGCAGAAGGGTATTATGAGAGCGGGATTGAAAATGAAGATTCTGTGAGACACCCGATTGCCATTGACTAGGAAACCAACGAGTGGGAGGCATCAAACAACACTTAGGAGGAATAGACAATCTATGACTTCTTCGTACTTGCACTGGTGAGGGTTATATTTTAATATTTTCTTCTCAGACCTCCTATAACCAAGGTGTTATTCTCAGGCTAGCTTGTAAGCCTAGGTTAAATACTACCAGCCCTACATGGCAATGATGTAATAAAGTTGTAGTCTCTAATTATTGTTCTGCTGCCCTATTCTGTTTGGGTTATTATTCGATAAGGCTGTGTTCTTATCGAGCAATAACCAAGTGAACCATGTTAAAATTTGGGGATAATAACACGGGTCGCTACAAACACTCAACTTCTCTCAAACATTAACCCTAGAACTCACGAACACTTGATCTCAAGAGAAGATGGTTGGATGGATAACCACACGTCTCCATTCCAACCTTTTAAATAGATAGTCTAGCTAACCACATCTAACTCTTAATGGATACTAACCACTTAGCATAATAGGGGAAACCTGATAACCCCACACACAGGGTTTTAACTTACTTATGCACGCTTTTCAAAGCGTACAAGCCAAAATCTCCTAAGTTCTAAGTTTTGATTCATCTTAATCATACTAGCTTTTCTATGACCTAAATCGCATTCCCAAGCATCACTCATGCGCCGTAGTTTTCTTCCAAAGTTGTTTTCGCTATTTTGGTCAAACTACCAAAATACCTTCCTTGACCCGGGCATCTCCTTTCATTACAAGTAATAGTCATGCTTACCTCGTATAGGTGCACCACTAGATTGCTATGTGTCGGCAAGTCTCTCCCATTCTAGTTCCATCGGACCATGTCTCATTTGGACTGACCAAGCCATATGGTACAAATTCGCCGTTCAAACTTCCCTTCAATATTTTTCGCTTTTCTCGTACCATACTTGAGCTCACCATCTCACCCAACATTCTTGATCATTCTGGGTCTCGGCTCCTTGATGAGTATAGCTTCGATCCTTGCTATTGACCATGGTTGACTTCAAACGACTCTACACATCCAAAGACAAAGAAATCATATTCCGGCATAAGTTCTTTACAACTTGACCCATATTGGTAATAACATGTATCATACAACCTATAACCAATGATCTAGGTCACCAAATTATCTTATGACTTAAATTTCTTAAAATCATCCATTTCTTCAAAGCTAACAAGGAAAATCTACATATTCTAAATTTTTACTCCAAAATAACAATGGATCATCGCAACACAACTGTGGCTCTTCTCACATGGTCCTTCAACCCTGTTTAAAAGTGTTGTGGCTTTTGACTGTGGCTTTTAGCTAATTACGAGAGAGATTGAGGAGGTAAGGAACACTCGTGTTGAGAAACCACTCTGTAGTATCTCCTGTAAACAGCTTATAAAATTATTTTAAAAAGCCATTCTATTTAACAGCGTACTTCTAAAAGCCACAGGCTATTTGAAATAATGTCTAAGATGGTCGCTGCTTTTACATAAAGTGGGTTCAGATCCTCCGCCTCTGTGGTTGGTTTTTTTATGCATCTTATATATTATGTTGAACGGTCAAAACAACATATATACTGTCTTGCAAGAATTTATGACTTCGGTGCCTACAACCACTGCGAGCATCCGTGTTTGTTCAGATGCTCGAGAGATTTATAGGGTATTATATATGCGCTTTGGTGGCTGCAGTATAAATGCACAATGTTTTGTGGCGACTATCCACGTTCTACGTACGTACGAGATGAGGCTGTTACAACTTTCGAAGAGACATGAGCATGCTTAACTTTGAGGTCGTATGATCTGTCTTTGAAACAGTGAGGTCGTATGATCTGTCTTTGAAACAGTGAGGTTTGTATGATCTGTGATTTGACTCGATCGGGTGAAGGGTTGCCTTTGGAGCTGGCCTTCGCAAAGCCAGGGGAATCGAAGGACGGATGTACCATTTGCGCACAGACTTGCACGAGAGAAAAAAAAGTCGGCCGCGGCAACCCATAGCAGCGAGGACACTCCTCTGAGTTCGTTGACCCGTACTTTCGCTTTAAGTAAAGAGGAAGGACCACTGGCTCGAATTATTAATCAGTCCTGGATTTTCCTAACAGAGATTAAAGTGCTCAATGATGTACTAGCTAATTCATTTCGACAAATCAAGTGTTTTTTTAGACTAAAGGCAAAATTTCTGGCTTTATTCGAAAGCAGCATAAGAGAGTTCATGCTGGGACACCAGCTTTGCAAGGTTAAGCACACGAGACAAGTTTTCACTGGTCGCAGCTCTAAACTGTTGAAGTATGAGTGAAAAATCAATCTTTTCTTATTAATTTAAGTATTTAAGTAAATTGATTGGTATATACAACTCAATATGGTATCAAGGGTTTAACACAAACAAGCAAAATGACAGCATGATCTTCAGTTTGTAGACACCGAAGCCTTTCCTGAAAGTGAGCGACCGTACTCTCCATGCCCTCCAAATGTTTCTGTGGTACTAGGGGCCTCCACTGTTGCAAAAAGATAAAGCTTTGTAAACGACTTGTGTAGAGGCCAGCTGAAAATTAAGCTGCCATAACAGTGAGAAGTGGCTTGTTCTTCCTTGTTCCCCGCTGCGCCAAATTATTTGAAACAAAAGTGTTCATCTAGATAGGAACACCTATCCAATGGATGGCATCTCCACTAACGCACCGTAGAAATTCCGCGATAGGATATTTGAATAAAGGGAATGTGATCATATCTTCCACCTCTACACCTAGTTTGCAATGACTATCAGTTTTAGTCGCACTGAATATAGACGCGATAGGATATTTTTATATGCGTTTTTGGCGGGAGTCTTAGGCCCTGTTTGGCACAGCTTCACCAACAGCTTCATGAGCTGTTGTGAGCTGTTTTTTGCCAAACACCCTTTTTGCAAATAGCTTCACCCATGAAGCTCCTTTTTTTGTGCTCTCACAAAGGAATAGGGAGAGGTGAAGCTGAAAAAAGTAGCTTTTCACAGCTCTCTCCCTCAGGCCCATATTCCAAGGAAGCGAATGCCCCTCTAGTTCACAAAAATTTACACGTATTTGCCACTCTCTCCCTCAGGCGTACGCACCGCTCAGTTCACAAAAATCCCGTTCACTTTTTTCTTTCGCGTACGCACCGCTATCTCCCGTTCACGTATTTTAATTTTTTTTTATTTTAATTTTTTAATTCATACTCATTCAAATATATTATTTTTTAATTCATATGACCATATACAAATATACAACTCCAAATGTTAGAACAAGTCAGGTAGACAGGGGCATCTTGGACAATTGACCTCTCTCAGCCATGCATGAAGCTGTTGGTGAAGCTGTTTTGCCAAACAGTTTTCTAAAACAGCTTTAGCTTCACCGGTGAAGCTGCTCGTGAAGCTGAATCTAAAAAAAACAGCTTCACTAGTGAAGCTGAGCTGTGCCAAACGGGGCCTTAGGGTTTGTTTTTTGGGATGTGATTTATAGTTTATATTTAAGACTTATTAGTCTAATAAATAATGATTGTTGAGAGAAATCAAAAATCGCTGAAAAACTAAAAAGAACCGATCTTATATAAATGTGGAGGTGTGTCGCCTGAAAATTTAATTCCTTTTTAAGTTGTACCACGGTGTTCTTTCTTTGCCCAGGTTACTGGTTAATTACACCGTTGAAATCCTAGCCGGAAAGAGCGAACAACCAGCCATCACAAGCCTGCCTCTCCGCGCTGCTCAGCTCACTCTCCCTATAAAAACAGGCAGCACCTGCAACCACCTTCCCCGAACGCGCAAACCTCCATTAGAAAAACCAAGCCGGAGATCTATCCATCGAACGCAACCAACCACTAGTATTTAATGGCCGCTACCACCACCGCGTCCTCTCCGCCCAAGCCTCCAAACGCCGCCGCCATGCTCGAGCCGGCTAAGTACCCGGACATGGACGCCGCGACGCCCAACTCCAGCGCCAGCTCCGCGAGCAGCAGCAGCGCGGCCAGTGTCGCCGGCCGCTCATCCAACTTCTCCCTCGAGTCGGTCGCGACGCCCTCCTCCTCCCCGCCGCGCCCGCACCGCGCGGGCGACGTGGCCTGGGCGCCCATCCGTGCCGCCGCGGCGCCGCTCGGCCCGCGGGACTTCACCCTCGTCCGCCGCGTCGGCGCGGGGGACATCGGCTCCGTCTACCTCTGCCGCCTCGAGGCCGAGGGGGACCACTCGTGCGCCTACGCCATGAAGGTGGTGGACAAGCGCGCGCTCGCCAAGAAGGGCAAGCTGGGCCGCGCCACCGCCGAGAAGCGCGTCCTGCGGCGGCTCGACCACCCGTTCCTACCCACCATGTTCGCGGACTTCGACGCGGGCCCGGACTACTCCTGCGTCGTCATGGAGTTCTGCCCCGGCGGCGACCTCCACTCCCTCTGCCACCGCATGCCCGGCCGCCGCTTCCCGCTGACCTCCGCCCGGTTTTACGCCGCCGAGGTGCTCCTCGCGCTGGAGTACCTGCACATGATGGGCATCGTGTACCGTGACCTCAAGCCGGAGAACGTTCTCATACGGGCCGACGGCCACATCATGCTCACCGATTTCGACCTGTCGCTCGAGTCCACGGCGTCGCCGGCGCTCGAGGAGGCAAGAAACGGCCCCGAGGATCGGGGTGACGCGGTGACACCGACCTGCCTCCCGGAGGTACAGATCCTTCGGTTCAGGAGGTGGAGACGGCGGACCGCGCCGCGGCCTCGTCCGTGGTTCGTGGCGGAGCCGTTGGACGTTCGGTCCAGCTCGTTCGTGGGGACGCACGAGTACGTGGCGCCCGAGGTGGCGGGCGGCGGCGGGCACGGCGCGGCCGTGGACTGGTGGGCGTACGGCGTATTCCTGTACGAGCTCCTGTACGGGCGCACCCCGTTCGTGGGCGCCACCAACGAGGCCACGCTCCGCAACATCGTGCGCCGCCCGCTTGAGTTCCCTTCCTCCCCCGCCCCGCACGCGGCGGACGCCGCGGCGCGCGACCTGATCTCGCGGCTCCTGGACAAGGACCCCCGCGTGCGCCTGGGGTCGCGGCGCGGCGCCGCGGACGTCAAGTCGCACGCCTTCTTCAAAGGCCTCAACTTCGCGCTGCTCCGGTCGTCGGCACCGCCCGTCGTGCCGCCGCCGACCGCGCTGCACCAGCAGTGCAACAAGGCGGCGCGGGGCGTGCTGCACCTGTTCGATCACTTCTGAGTTATTCTTGGGGCCCAAAGAAGGCATTTTTTGTTGCTCATCATTGAGACACGAATTAACCAGCTAGCTGGCTAGAATCCTGTTGACTAAAATTACCCCATTAGCACCGTTGTACAACACTGTTAATGATTAATTAATCAACTAATTTAATTGTTGACCTAGCCTATCTCAAACGTACACTTTCACGGTGGACTAACGCACACAAATAATTTGCTGGAGTTGAGAACAAGATGACGGAGCTAATAACAAGACTGAACACAAAAGAACTGAGGCACAAGATTATGGTGCTAATTGCTCGCACTTTTCTGTGTTTATTTTGTTATTCTCTGGCACAAATGCTCAGCAAATTACATGGCTTAAATAGATACATACCGGCCGCACATGCAAGCCACTTACCCACGACTATCTCTGGTCCGGTTTTGCCAGCCACAATCCCTACGACTCGCTCACACTGCGCACTACCCGCTAGACTTGGTCTCGCTGAGACCAACTCAGGCGCCTACGACACGCACACAGAGACTTCGAGTCCTGTAAGCACGTTACTTTGACCACACAGGTCTTTCAAACACAGACCGCTTTAGTAGGCCTCCGACTGCTACAGAGATCACACGACCATGACGTTACGACTGCTACAGTGACTCTATGACCATGACACTACACATACTCGTACACATGAGTACTCGATACACACCCCTATAATCACACATGCAACAAGATTAACCCAACAATCACCCCCTTAAGCTTGTTGCATCTTCTTCACAACAGTGCCGGTTCGTCATCAGCATTCGCCGTGATGAGATGTGCCTCCATGCCTCTGTTTTCTTCTTCTTGTTGGGCTTATGACATTTTGAATCAAAGTGTCCATAATCATTACAGTTAAAACACCTTACTTTTGTCTTGTCACCTCTTCGGTATCGACGGCCACCATCGCCAGCAGAACCACCTGAGGAGCCTTCATCTTTATGCTTCGACAATTGAGCCTCCCACTCTGTGCGCGTCAGGAGCAAGTGCTCTTTGTCTTCATCATTATTGCCATAGCGCCGCTTTCCCTCTTCCTGCATCTTCAAGCGTTCGATTAGCACATGATTGACATGTTTTTTATGTCGCCGAATTGCTCAATCGTGGTGACGACGGGAGATAATTTCTTGGGCATGGCACGTAGAAACTTCCGCACGATGTAGGCCTCTTCCATCTTTTTGCCTAGGCCTCGTATTTTGCTGATGATTATCGTCAACCTCATCGCGAAGTCATCAGTCTGTTCGGTGTCTCTCATGCACAAGTTTTCAAACTTGCTTTTGAGGTTTTGTACACGCACCTCCTTGATGCGATCGGCATCGAGATGCATCATCTTCAGAGTGTTTTAGGCCTCCTTTGCAGTCTCCGCTTGGAGCAACAGCATATCTTTCGGCATCATGAGGAAAATTGGCGCAAGTGCCATTTGATCTTACCTCTCATTCACCTCCTCATCCATGATTGTGTTCCACACGCCAGGAATGCGTATGAATACCTTCATCTTCACAGCCCAAGTCATGTAGTTGCTCCTTTTGAGCATGGCGTACGGGAAGGAGATGCTGCCCTCATGCGCCAATGCCTTTGGCATGCTCCCATCGCCGATCTTGAAAACGCCCTCGTCGCCAGTGATGTTTCTTAGTGAGCTTAGACGCGACATGGATTAATAAAGGTATACACAAATACAAGCTCCGATACTAATTGTTGGCCCAGCCTATCTCAGACGCACGCTTTCATGGTGGACTAACGCATAAAAGTGGTTTGCTGGAGCTGGGATCAAGATGACGGAGCTAATAATAAGACTGAACATAAAAGAACTGAGGCACGAGATTGCGTTGCTAACTACTTGCACCTATTCTGTGTTTAAGCTGTTACTCCCTGGCACAAATGCTTAGCAAATTACATGGCTTAAATAGACACAAATAGGCTACACATGCAAGCCACTTACCATGACTACCTCTGATACGGTTTTGCCGGCCACAATCCCTACGACTCGCTTACACTACGCACTACCTGCTAGACTTGGTCTCGCTAAGACCAACTTAGATGCCTATGACCACACACACAGCCTTCGAGTCCTTTGAACGTGGCACTTCGACCACACAGGTCTTCCAAGCACCGACCACTTCAATGGGTCTCTGATTGCTATAGAGATCACACGACCATGATGCTACGACTGCTATAGTATCTCTACGACCATGACACTACACATACTCGTACACACGAGTACTTGACACACACTCCTACAATTTACACATGCAACAAGATTAACCCAACATTAATTACTGCACCAGCTCAACATGATCGATATGTAACACCTAAATCCTGATGACTGAGCTATGATTACACCCAAGGTTGTGTAAATTAGCTACTAGTTGGTGCTAAACGCGTCTTATCAACAATTAAATGCACCAGTAGAATCTTGTTGACTAATTACTCCAATAGTACTATTGTATAAGATTGTTTATTCTTAATTAAATTACCACTCCAGAGCTTAGCTAGCTTAGTTATGTCAACATGATCGATACCACCTGATGATTAACCTAGGAGTTCTCAAAAATGGGATTTTGATAAGCATCATCGGCATGTGTTTCTTCCAAAAAATCATCTGACATTTTGATTCGCCTCGTGATTCATGCTCTGGTGTTAACGTCCTCTCCAATGAGTATGTCTTCTTCTCTAGTGAGGTTAGGGCTTATGTTGACCAGAGTTAGGGACAAGGCTCATCGGGATCCAGACCTTAGATTTCTAGTGGGAGGTAGTGAACTAGCGATGGGCGGCAATGACGATGATGCAGCTAGGTGGTAGCACTGCCGGCCACGGGAAGGGACATCAGTGATGGGAGAAGTAGGAGGGTGGCTGCATCATGGCATGATAGGTGAGTTAGGTGTTGGGGGCGATGGGAGGAGGTCACCGGTGGTGGATCCAACAATGGTGAGCCACTGGAGATAGGGGAAAGGTGGTCAATGACAAGGGAGGTCAGCTGTGGAGAAGAAGCTGTTGCATGTGGAGAGGTTTTGTGGGGTTGGAGGAGGTGGCGAAGGTAGAGACAAGCCGGCGAGGTGGTGAGCAGAGTGTCGTTAGTGGTGGAGCTACGCGGTTGGCTAATGCGACTGTGTGGAGGTGGGGATAGAGGTTAAATGCACCTTACCGCGACCGTTAAACACATGCCTATATTAGATTCAGAGATTCACCTGCCTCGCCTCTTCATAAGGTTCTATGACTAGAGGTTAAAATTTTTTGTTTAGTGTAAAAGCATAAGCCCTTTTCAAGTATAGAAGATATAACCTTGAAAAAACAAAATATTTTGTGAATACACTTAATTAAGTAACTCAGAAATGATCCACCAAATCTCAAAGAGTATATCCCCCAAAGATAAAAGATACAAACTTGAAACAACAAAATATTTTGTAAACATACCTAATTAGGTAACTTATAAATAATCCACCAAATCTCTATAGTGAAAATAAACTATGAATATATTTATCAACCAAATGGCATCTTAACAGCGTTCTTTTCTTCTAGAAAGAGAGCCTTCCCTTTAAAGATGGATAAGAGTCACACACCCAGAACAACATCTTTACTGACCGGCCATGCAAGAAGATGGAGGAGGATTGTAATGGTACTAATGAAAGAATATCCCATAAGAAAAAATAGAGTGCGACTAGAGAATGATACCGTTGCAACAGTATAGCACCAAGTTTTATATAGTTTCAGCAAGTTTCAAGAGAACATTTTAAAAAATTCATGTTTCAGTGAGTTTTGCATATTTCTAGAAGATTCTAAGCCAAAGTTTTAACGAGTTTTAGATTTTAGAACTCAAATTTCACCAAGTTTTAATTGAAGAGTTTCAACAAGTTTCAACCAAAAGTTTCAAGTAGTTTCAACCAAAATTTCCAAAAAGTTTCAATAGGTTTCAACCAAGTTTTAAGAGGTTTTGGCTAGTTTCAATGAGCTCACCTAGCTACGATGGTACTATCATGCCACCGAGGGCTGCCCGACAACGCCCATTGCCAATGCACCCTCTTTTCTAGCTCCGACCCTAACTACCATCGCTGCCATAGATCCGACCGACGTCGCCCACTGCAGAATCCATGCTCGAGCTTCGCATCAAGCCTCTATCTCTCTCTCTTTCCCAGCTTAGGCCTAAGCTCTGCGTCGAGCTACCATCGGATCTATGTGTTCCAAGCTACACCATTGTCTCCTATCACTAGATCCAGAGCTGGAGGTGAAGCATCACATCACCGCCAACACCAGATCTAGAGCCAGAGATGAAGAAGGAGGGGGCACTAGAGTCGAATGAGGAGGTGGAGGGGCTCGTCATGCTCGTAGTGTGAGCCTACAGCTGCTCTGCCATGCTACTCTCGCCAGAGTTGAACGAGGAGGTGGTGGGACCGGATGCTCGCCCATGCCTCCTCTTGCTGGCCACCACCGCTATTGGTAGTTTCTGACGAGGTATGTCGCCCGCATGTGCCTACTGGTTGTCAAACCCTAAGTTTGCCAATTCAGAATCCTCTATGATTTCTACTGCAGTATTCCCTGGATCAGTAGATAATGCTTACAGATACATTATTGTATATCAAAATTATATCTTACGGAAGCGTAAATAATACAGTAATAACTTACACATGGGTTGGTCAGGCCAAAAACATTAGAAGTGCGATAGCGAAAATGAAACTTCACACAGGTTGGACCCTTAGGACACGTGCATAGGCAGCTAACTGGGGTTCGTGGCCTAGTTCTTGCCTTATTGTCTTTCAGCTCTATCGACTCCTTTAAATGATCGTAGGGCTTGACTTTTTCTTCTTACTTACTAAATAATGATAATTGAGCAACAATAAGTACGACAATACTCAGCAGGCCACCACATAGACTACAATAATAATAAATGTAGGGTTGTAAAACGGAGGCTTATGGTTCTTTTATTTGCTAAAGGCGTTATTTTTTTAAGTTACAATAAATAGAAAATTTCTTAAAACTTAGTAGTTTTAACTAAACTAGATTTTCTAAAGTTATTTGAGAGAATGCAGTACTAATAATAGTGCAGATTACATCCACCTATTATAGCGCATGGTTACCTCCATCATATGCTAGTTTAGGGTTACATCCACTCATTATAATCACTGGGTTATGTCCGCCCAGGGGAAATCAATTCAGGGCTACATCCATTCGACGAGTTTTTGTCCCACCCACAAAGTTTTAGAAGTAAACAATAACTCAAATAAATTACCATGCCTACCCATGATCGTAGGCATGGCTATTCGAATAGTTTTCACTCTGCAACGGACGTACACTTTACCCTCAAGAGATTAACTTGTTATGTTTCACATATTTCCTTGGATATGTGAATCAAGAAGATCATCATAAGGCTAAGCATGACGCTTAGATATAGACTTATATATAGTATATTTATCATTAATTCTAGGGCGACAAGGGTTCATGTTCAAAGCCAAGCAGTGGAGTATAATTAAGCAATTATCCATAGAAACTTTCACTATGAACAAGTATGAATATAATTTGTATAACAAAGTAAAGCATGCAATTTGATATTTTCAAATAAAATAATTTGCATTCAAAAGGTAGGTACCATATGATCAAAGTAATGAGTTTCCTTGCTCAATTACCACGGTCTTGATTTTGCTCAAGGACTTCTCAGTCAATAATCTTGAAACTATTTGTCTTCGTCTCTATCCAAATCTTGATCCTACTCAATCTGTCGCTTCTTTGAAACTTCAACTTCTAATTATGCAATAAATGACCGAAAAACCAAATAAATCCAAAGAGCTTCAAAAGTACAAATAAGTTCAATTGAGCTTAGTTATGTCTTGCTATGATTGAGGATATCAGGGAAGATTTTGTGAATTGCAGGATGCTTGACAACGTCAAACGAGATTTGAGCGAAAGGAGGAAATGGCGGAAAAGCTTTCCTAGGAAGGATAAAAGAAGGATCGATGTCGAAGGAGCATTTACAGGAATAGTCTGCTTCAGATTGGAAGATAGCTAGACATAGGCGGTCGCAAGATACCAAGGTTCGATCTTTAATTTAATAGTTTCTTCAATCATTTTATAATTATTAAGGAAATTCCATGAATTGGGTTTGACTTATTTTATATATATACATACATACATACATACATACATACATACATACATACATACATACATACATACATACATACATACATACATACATACATACATACATACATATATATATATATATATATATATATATATATATATATATATATATATATATATATATATATATATATATATATATATATATATATATATATATATATATATATATATATATATATATATATGAAAGTCCACCTGGGGCACTACGTATTATTTGATGAGTGAGATGAGTTGAGAGTTAGAGCCTTGAATTGTTGGTATATTAATTATTATAATTAATTACCATTGGTGATTTAAATCTAGAGATAAAGATAGGATGATTATTATCTAGGCAAGATTGTATTTTAACATAATCCCCTTTTTAAATTAAATGCTAAAGGCAAGGATATATTCCAATCATGACCTTATTTAAATTGTATTTCAATTTAGATGGCAAAGGCATATTGGTTAATTTCCTTCTTTTTAACTTAGCTATCAATTGCACAAAGTGATATATGTTAATAGTGTCTTTTATTAGAAATTGGATTTGAGATAAATATTAATGACTCCCTAAGCATGTCTAAGAATTTCTTAATCATGTACAAGGAAATCTTTAAATTAAATCTCAACATTTTACAGATAAATATAAGAGACTTAAAATTTAAATGATTTTCTTTAATTATTTAAGCATTGTTTGGAAAAGGGGCCTCATGACTTTGAGATATGCAAATTAATACTTATTAATTTGCTAGTTTTTTATGTCAATCACTTATTCAAGATTAAAGATTACTACTTTTATCTTACATGGATTGTTACTCTAATCTCATGATTCAGCCTTATTCTTATTTTTATTTATAACTAAATTATATATTTTTTACCATAGCTCTAATTGAATAAAATTGGTCTTATAATTATTAAGATATATTTCTTCCCTAAGACGATTATTAATAAGTTTCACATCACTAAATGAACATTAGTGGCATACTATTCAAGTTAATTTTATTGATTTAAGCATTATTTACAAATGGTACTTCATGGTATATTCTCCAAAACCCTTAATTAAATTTTCTTGCACCAAGTAGAACTTCAATGAAACCAAATGCCCTAAATGGCATACTTAGTTGCATTGGTCCCACATGACATAGATAGAGGGAGGGAGAGAGGGCAACTCAAATAGAAACAAAGGAGCAAGGCCGAACAGAATAGGGAATAGGGGCATATAGCCAGGCAGGCTTATCGGCGGTGAGGGGCGGTTGGAGGGGCGACGGTGGCGGGCAAAAGGGGTCGCTAGAGGGAGGAGGAGGCCAAGGGAAGGGACGTCGGCGTTTGGGACAGTGTAGAGGGGATCAGCAGGCTAGGGGCTGAACATGATGGTGGTGGCCGGGGTGAATGGAGAAGGAAGTAGGGAAAACATGAGCTAGAGAGGGGCACATGGAGCTCATCTGAGGGGTTGAAGGAGCCAGGGGTGCGACGAGGGAGTCCGGCGATAGAAGCCGATGGTAGTGCGGGAAGGCCACCGTTGGGGCGATGCTCGGGCGAAGGAATCCCAAAATCTATTGGGGGATTGACAATGCAAGGTGTGGAATGCGAGATGACACGGGTACTCTTGGAAGAAGGTTGTCGGGACAGCCGGAGCTTGGGAGTGGTGCACGCGGCTTCAGCCAGGCTGGCGGCTTTGCCTGGTGTGGTAGAAGGGTGAGGGGAGACGTGCGAGGGATTGATCGATTTTTATAGGTGGTGAGCATGGTGTTTTGTTGTTGCTCAACAAGGCAAGGCAGGGCATGGCCAATGTATCATTGGTGGGAGCGTGAAGGGCAACACACGAGGCTGAGGATGGCACCATGCAGGGGACAGCGGGGCATGGCACCTTGGCATGGGCGATTGGCACAACGTGCAGCACGGTGAACACACGGTGGGTGTGCAATGTGTGACGCAGACGCGCTAGAGTGCACGCGGCACGTCCGAAGCCGGGTTGGGCGGCAGGGGGCCAAGATAGAGAAGAAGAGGAAGGGAGGAAAGAAAATGAGGAGGTGGGGGCTAGTTGACAGAGAAAGAAAAAGAAGGGGAAGGAAGGAGAAAAGAGTGGATGTCATACTTACAATTTAAATTCTTGATTTGGATAGTTCATTCTCAATTTTTGAATTCGAATTTGTATTCTTGGCATAGATAATGGATGTAATTTTTTATAATGCTTCACTTTTGGTTTTTAATTGATTTGATTTCCAATTTCAAATATTTTCTTGAAATTAAATTTCAAACTTTTGCTCAAACGATTTCCATTTGTTTTGGCTCTTGATCCAAGATTTTCATTTTAATTATTTGAATTGTTTGACAAAACCAAGTCAAGAATCTCAATGAACGCCGAAAGTTTTTAAATTAGACTGAAATGAAACAAAAACTTTTAACTTCTTCATAATCCAACAATTCCCAAATTTGGAATGTTATGCTAGCACCACTCGTCATCATGCCTAGGGGTGGAAAATGGTAATGGATAATTCGTTTTATCCGATATTCATATCCGAGAAAACACAAATATGGTAAGCAAAATCTGTATTCGAAATTGTTCATATTTGTATTCGAGAATATTCATATCCATATTTGAGAATATTTGTATTCACATTCGTATTCGAGAATATTCGTATCCGTATTTGTATCCGAGACTATTCGATCCATTTCTAGAACCCATGAAAAATCCATATGAATTTTGTGATTCAAAATTTGAATTTAGACGGTTTAAAACTTGTAACTGGTCAAAAACTAGTAAAAAATCGGCTAAACAGCTAGGAATCCGTTTTATCCGATATTCGTATCCGAGAAAATCCGTATTCGAAAATATCTATATTCGTATTCGAGAATATTCGTATTCGTATTTGAGAATATTCAAATTTGTAGTCGTATTCATTTTAAAAAATATGAATTCGTATTCGTATTTGAGACTATTCGATCGTATCCGATCCGTTTCCACCCCTAGTCATGCCTGACGGCTGTTGCTCGCGGGATGCTGCAGCTTCACACCCATCTGCGGCCATTCACCGTGTAACATGGTAGCCACCGCCCAAGCTGCTCATTGATGGGAGAGAGAGATAGAGGGGATGAGATGCTAATCAACTACTCACGACTGTGAGAGAGAGATAAAGGAGATGAGGTGCTATCGTATAAGGATAAGATAGATGAATGGGTGCATCAGAATAGTTTGGTTTAGATAAGAGTGGGGATTCCATGGAAGGATTGAATAGCATAAGACTATACCGTCATTTTGGTTACACGACCGTTGGTTAATTTTTCTCAAAAAAAGGTAGGAGTTGCTTGGATGGCATATGGGATTACAATAGGTGTTGCAGCAATCTTTTGCAATCAGAAATTTGCATCTAATTCCTCCTGAGATTTGTCTGATAGGTAAGGAGAGAACAGAAGAGCATAGGTAAGAATCAAGACGAAATGGGATAAGAATAGAGGGCTTTTAACATAATCTTTATTTAGAATCAGAAATTAGTTTTGCACAAATTGCTTATATAGTAGCCTACAGGCTAATAGTGCAATTCGGTTATTAATACAATCAGAAATCTTCGTCTACTTGAATGATTTTACCCATTGCATCAAGGATATCAAGCGGGTATTGTTTGCTAACTACTCAAGCGGTGACCTTATAACTTTTCAAAAGGAAAAGCTTTGGCCAGGGTATTCACACTATTCTTCTTAACACCATGCTTAATACTTCTTCGACTAGGATTAGCTTTCGTTTCATTTGGTCAAATACCTATAGTAAGAATTTAGTCTAAATGTCTACTAGTATTTTTGAGATTTTGACAAAGCTCAAAAGAAAAACTTTTTATCACACGTCTAAGAGAGATAAGATAGAAATAGGAAAGGCGAGATAGCAATAATACTTATGGTTTACAAAATTCTTTTGTATTTGAAAATAAGACTTTGTGAAATCGTATTTTTATCATAATCAATCCTACACCTAGGGTTACAACGTACAGACAAGCCTGCTATGATACCACTCTGTAACACCCCTATTTTTCAGAACAGGAACGTCATTACCTTCCGTAACAGCCCAGGAGTTCAATTACAGACAGAAGAAGTATCATGCCTGCTCACAAACATTTAAAAGGATTTAATTTGATTAAAATAAGACTTAACAGTTAATTTTAACAATTTTAAGGGCGTCCAAGCCCAAAATTTAACTTACATTCAAAAAGATCAAAGAAAACTCCACAGGAACGTTTGAGTGCGGGCGTAACCCTAACACGAAAACTTGTAACATCCTTTCTTCTTCTGATCTCTGTGTTGGAGGAGAAATAAAGCAAGACTGAGTACAACCAACCAGACTCAACAAGTCATATGGGAAACTGCTATATAACTACTTGCTAGGATTTCCAAAGGATGGAAATATATGGGTTTGATTAAGTAGTTGAGGATGCAGTTTTATTTGTAAACATTTTTAAACACAAAAGATCAATGACTTCTTAAGGAATTGGGATTTCAAAACTTGATTACCAAGCCTTCAATATTTCCAAATCACCCCCAAATCTACTTATGCTTCGCTGTTGGATTCACCCATTAAACACAGCTTCATTTACCGGAAGCACAGCGTATTCAAATATCATTTATAAATGACTCTGCAGAGCTGCCCAACTTTACCCACAAGATCTCTTAACTCCCGCATCCGGGTTCAAGAAAACGAGGCTTTTCATTGCTCAATTCTTTATATAGCCTC
This sequence comes from Dendrocalamus latiflorus, assembly GCA_017311315.1. Taxonomy (NCBI): domain Eukaryota; kingdom Viridiplantae; phylum Streptophyta; class Magnoliopsida; order Poales; family Poaceae; genus Dendrocalamus; species Dendrocalamus latiflorus. Next base: position 40,545,176 of record CM029652.1, on the reverse strand, counting down.
CACCCAGTAGGCTTTCTCAACAAACTCGGGTGACCCCTCGGGCCTGCCCACTTGTCGCAGCCCTACCGTTATGTGGTTAACCACCTTCCATACGGACCCACTTACCCCTCTTGTATGGACTCCCACTTGGCCTCCCGCAGCCAGTTGTAGAGGTTCAATCGAATTGGAGCAGTTACTAGAGCAGGTTTGACGAATCAACGCTTGTGGTTGGGCGGTCACTATGTTCTTTACTCAGCATAAGGATCTAGTCCTTATATTTTCACTGAGGCAACCTCCTCCCACAAACCCATATTCAGCGCCCGCGGCACTGCCACCAATCCACAACCCATGCCTCCACCCTAGGATAATTTCATGGGATCCGGCCGCCTCGTGGTCTCCAGCAATCATTTCTTATCCTAGAACCATTTTCCAAAATTCCACCAACAAATGCCAAATCTTTTAATAGTGGAAAAATTTTGTTGAGTTTCTAAACTACCATGAGTATATTATTAATGTATTTAATATTACTATGTCTTGTCAACGTGAATATGGCCATCAATTTGAACTGGGCTTTTCTGGGTGGTAGGACATAACTAATATCATGTCATTCTAAACAGTTATTGTACATGAAATAACAACTTGTAAATAACATAATAAAAGTACTGATAAATAAATAATTAAAGGAATGTAGCTTCAATATGATAAAAAAAATATGTGACTTGCCTCTTTATCCATAGCCTCTGATTATCTTTACTGTAGTCTTCAGATTGGATACCAACTTCTTTAATTGCTCTTGTAGTCTTTCTGTTGACCAACTCATGCGGTCTGAGTACTAGCGTGGAAGACGAATACAAATGAGTTCCTGCTTTGCAGAACGCAAGCTGGGAACAAAATACAATTAATGGATTTTGGTGAATGGCTGAAGGTATGGATGGTATTAGATTTTAGGTTCGGAATATTTATCTGGGTTGTTTAGAGCTTTACCAAAGTCTAAGGTGGCAGAGCGAAGTTGGAAAGGTGTAGACGGGCTCAAGACGATAAAAAGGGCATATGTGTTTTTAGGGTTTCAGTGAACGATAAGAGTTCAGACCGTATTAGGTTTTAGGGTTTGGAAATGTGTTTTAGTGGTTTTGAATGTTATCGATATTCGATATGGGAAAATGTAGCTGAGAAGTGGGTAGACGGGTTCAAAATGATCAAAATGGATGTATTTTGTATTTTTGGGTATGGATGAACAGTAACGGATATTTTACTATTCATCATGGGTCTGCACTGTTCCTTCTAGGTCTGGATATTGTTTACTAATGGGTTGACTACTGTTCATACCAGGTCCGTTTGCTACAGTGAAAATCATGGCCCAGTCTGCCAGCCGATTCAGCCCAACACTGTGCAGCCCAAGATGAACAGTATCGTCGTCTTCCTCCTGCGTCCAATGTAGCATCGAAAACAAAGAAGGAGAGCGACGGTGATTAACGGGGCTATAGCGAACTACGACGAGATCGGAGACCACGGTTGGGTTCCTGACACTACCAGGGTTCCATTTTTGGGGTTGGCAGGGGAGCCAGCGTTCGCTGACGGTGAAGTCTCCCCTCCTCGGAGCTTTTGGAAGGCACAGGAGCTACAGGGAGGTTATTTCTTCCAACTGGCTGCTTTTTAACCATCGGGTGGGTGATGGTGGCTTAGGTGGCTGTGGTTTGGGTCGTGGAGGTCTGCGGTGAGCTGCCCACAGCGAGGTGGTGCGACCTGGTGGGGAAGCTAGCCACCGGTGGGCTACAAGACTTGGCAAGTTAGGGCATCGCTTTGGAAGGTTTACTAGGTGTACAAGGATGCTACTGACCAAAGGAATTGAAAGAAAATTGACTACACAAGGAGAATTGAATTGGCGGCTTACCTGGGGAAGTTCTGGCGAAGACGATGGCACAACGGTCGACGAGAAGAATTGGGGTGTGCTAACAACTATTGGTCGCCAACGAAATTCACAGGAAGGGTTGGGACCTTTTATAGCGAGCTTAAGGTGGTTTGGCACCGGAGATGCCCTACTCAGGAGGCGGCGCATGGCCGAGGTGGAGGAGCACGGGAGGCTTCGGTCAGGTTTGGCGGCCGAAGGGATGAGATCGGCAAGGGGCTAGCACCTCGGGCGCTGCGTTCCTTGGGCGAAGAATTGCGGCGGTCAGAGGGGCAGGACAAAATCATGTCGGTTGAAAGTGAGAAGTGAGGCGACGGTGGCGAACTCCAGCTCAATCTCTCCTATGTAATGGTCAGGGCATGTAGGACGAGGCATACAGCTATCAGACAAGTTGCAGTGTGGGCTGAGGTGAAGAAATACCGAGGAAACATGGCGGCGGACAAAACAGGTGGCGGCAGAGATATTTTCGGGTAGTGAATAGGGAATGCACGCGGAGGGACGGCAGAGATCGCTTGGCAGCGAATTTACGATAGGGATGGCGGAGATGGGTGCATGATAAGGCTAGGATTCAAGAGGAATTCAAATTCCCTTTGGAATTTTTGGTTCTGTTTCAACACCAAACAAAAGCTTTCTTTGAGAATAAATTGCCTAACAATCCGGCCCGTTACATGGCGTTTCAAGTGTTAAATGCGTGGGAAGGATGGAGACTAGGAACAAGAAGAATCACGACGGCGTAGAGAACTAGATGAAGATAGCCATGGCTGAAAGAAGGAAGAAAGCTGGAATATGTGCTAGATTGAGCTTTTGTCTTGGCAAAAAGAACCAATTGTGTTCTGTCGTTTTGTTTTTTTATCAGCTCTGGTACTCTGACACTTCCTCTGTAGTAGGTTATGGATGTCTGTACTGGCAAAACTTGGTTGCTAGTGATCTAGATGAGCTCTGTACTACGAGTAGGGTTAGTGAAAGGGCTCTTCTATTTTACTTTTACTGTTTAGAGCTCCGCAATCTGATGGTTTCTAATAAAAGAAATCGGAGAGCTCTCTGTTTTTTTTTAAAAAAAAAGGTGCTTGCACGTCAGGCATTTCGTCCTCCCCAATAGTCGATCTCTCTTGCACCAACGGGAGAGTGGTTACATTACTCTTATGCATTATCGAAGACCTGGCAGTGCAAATAAACACTCAAGCCCGGTTTGGAAAAGAAGAATTTTACAGGAATCTTCATAGAATGCTCTCAAGTAATATACATTTTCCTAGCTCCCAAATATTAAAAAAGAAAAAGAACCATGTGAAAGTTTATTTCTTCACGACGTACTTAAGGGCCTATTTTGAAATTCATGAATTTTAATTACGTGAATTCTGTAAATCATCCATAATACATTGAGAATTTCTCCCTTCCAAACAATCATGATAAAGCCTTAGTTGAGCAGGTACCGTGCAGATATAGGATTTTATTGATGGGTGTTCGGAGTTAATAAAACATTATCCAATGGAAAAGGTCAAGGTCTACGTTAGCAAAAATTGAGCACATATTGTTTATATTAGAGACATCATCTAAAATAAATAGAAAAATATTAGGTGTAAAAGGTGATACGTAGCAAGTGAGTTGTGCTGTCCATGCAGAAGATGCAATATTATTATTGAAAAATTTATAGAGGAGATGGAAAGTGTGGGAACATATACAATAGTAAATTGCTAATCTTACTGGCCTTGCAAGTTTTCTGAAATACATTGGAAAAATGCATCCTTTTATATTTATTTTCGAGAACAAAATGATCAAAATTGTCAAAAAATTGTAAACAAGCTTTTGAAACCCTAAGAAACAACAAAGAAACAAGATCTCAAAAACTTTTACACCACTGAAATTAAAAGAAAAAACAAAAAACTTTACACCAATTAAACTAAAGAGAAAACAAAAAATGAATATGAGAGTTTGATGAATCAAACACAAGACCTAGTGCTCGGGAACACAGCCTAATGACCAACATGACAAAGCTAGTTTTGCCTAGAAGTGCTAATGTTTTTCCAAAGTATTTTAGGTGTTCAATTGCACACCCATCAATCCCTGCCGTATCGTATATCAGCCAAGAAAGAACTAAACAACCATTCCTTCTCTCGAAGACCGACAAACATTTCATCTGACAAGACATGGCTGTGGGTCTGTTCTTTTCAGCTTCTAAAAGCTGCTTTTCGGCTTTTCTACGGTAACTAGCTTTTAAACGAAGTATTTTTTTCAAAATAGGGTCTGCTAGTTAATTGTAGTACATATTGTACCGACTTCATTTATATCTGTAAAAACCACATGTGAGTTTCTGTTACTCTGTAATCTCTCGCACGAACAGCTCAAAAGCCAAAAGCCGCAGCCAAAACGAACAGGCCCTGTGAGGTATCCATGCCTAGTCTAGCGTATCGAGGAGATGGGGAGGCCACAAGGGTGGGGCAATCATCCTACTTCCTTCTTTCAGAATATCCTGCATCGCTGTTGCTGATGTTACCTCACCCGAATTAGGCTACCATCGCTCGAACCTAATCTTCGTCGTCATCCACCCAGGGAACCACCTCCCTTCTCTCTCTAGATCCAGCCGCCCTGCACCTTGTCTCACACTCATCCGGCCAGCAGTAGGTTTGGCATTATCGTGGCCACCGAAGCCAACGCAGTTGCCTCCGAAGGTAGAGGTGGGCGAGGCGACGGTAGGGGCTGGGCAGGTCCCACATCACCTCCCCGATTATGCGGCACTGCCTCCCCCAAAGATGCATGGAAGGGAGGGGAGGTCGAAGTTACCGAATCGAGGACACCAATCACAAGATCTGGACGGAGAACACTCCCCTGCCACCAAATTCGGACAAAGGATGCTCAGCGCCCACCAGATCTAGACGGAGGAGGGAGGCGACTGCAGTCCCGATGGAGAGTGGTGTCCCCAGGGGACAACGGAGCAAACGGTGGGGGAGATGGCGGAGGGAGGCAACTGTAGGGAGGAGGCAGCGGTGGCCAGGGGGGTTAGCAAAGGGAGGCAAAACATCATGTTCTTAATCTCATGAATCCTAATTAAAGATGAACCATATGAGCCATTGGACCTTATTAGAAAAAAAGAAATATGCTATGAATTCTTACAAAAAAAACATCTCACCCTGAATCTGGTGGGTCCTAACTAAAGTGGAACTATAGCGGCCATTGATGTAATTACTTAGATATATATTGCTTTGTAATTCAAAAGGGGAGAGAAGACAATCTATCCTTAATTGATTGGCTACCACTCAAAAGCAAAAAACGGGAGGGGGGGTTGGCAAGGATCAACGTACGAACCTGTGCATACCTCGTTAAAAAAAGAAGCAAAAGCCAATTTTCAGAGAAAAAAAATGAGAAAATAGAAAGCTCTTTTCATCTACTATTTATATAGTATGGAAAGAGCTCAATATATTAAATATTACAATATCTTAATTCTATTCATCTATGATATATTCACACACTACAATATCTTAATTGTGTTCATTCATGTAATATATATTCACACGGTATGGAAAATGTTCTACACACTAACATATCTCTGATCTTTCGTGACGGCAAAACCCGTCAGGGAAGCAGGACAAATCATTAGAAATAATTTTCCTGATGGGACCCTTGGGCACAAAGCGCGCCGGTCAGCAAAATTTGCGCTCATCATGAAATATTGGGTTCTGTTAGTTGACAACACTTAATTAGTAATATATTCGATAGTATGTACCATATATTAGTAAGATTATGTCGAGAGAAGTTTCTGTTGTGTCATGCAATAATAATAGGCTGCGGCTACAATATTGTAGCTACTATATATAATCGTGTAATAAATACAACTAAATATTTAACTATAGTTATTAAAGTCGTATAGCAGTTACAAATGTATTTCCATTCCAATACTAGCCGCACAATTACACGGATATTTTAGCTAGTTACGTAGAAAGTTCCATGTTTACCGAGAGTAGATGCTTCTTTCCCTGTAAAACTCTCTCCTTCCAAATGAGATCTAGTTAGATGTATCGCTCGTAAACATCTTAATTATTACTTAGTAGTGTGCCCGTGCTAACGCTACGGTAAAATACAAAACAAGATAAAATTTGTAAAAAATAAAACGAACAATCAGATTCATTAAGATTCACTTCTCATATATTGTATAACCAAATATTTTTGTTACATAATGAATGTCACATAATGATACAAGATAACAAAAGCAATGGCCAAAGCAGCTAAACAGGTTGCAAAATAAGGGTCTGTTTGGTAGAACTCCAGATTCTCATTTTTCAGCTTCTACTCTGGATTCTCTGAGAATCCACTTCTCTGAGAATCTGGAGCTGCCACTAAAAAGCGTTTGGCTAATAGGTTAGCTCCAGGTTCATAAAAGGGGGGATTTGATGAAAATAGACCATGTTACCCCTAGTTTTCACATAATTATCTTTTTGCTTGTTTTTTTGTTTATTTCGGATACATGATTAAAAGAAAATGAATATGATTGAAATAGATAAATAATGATACTTTTTATGATATGATAAATACACGAAAATATATGTGAAGATGAGTGTTGACAGTTTCTCCGAGTATAAACAATGCGAAAATGACGTTAACTGCGTGAACAGACCGGTGAATGAACAATGCGAAGACTCGACTAATGTGAATGAACTTTCCTATTACAAGCTTTTCATCAGCCAACACCCGACTAATCCATATGAATGAACTTCACCTATTGCCTTATCATCGACCACAACTGGCTTTATGTCAACAGAGGGAGCATCTTGAGACAGCAGTTTAGTATTAGCCCCATGCTCATCTGGAAATGGCAGTGTCCCCTGGGTGAGGGTTTCTGCTTCCTTTTCTTCTGCAAGAATAGGCTGCTCACCATAGGGCTATGCATTTTTCAACTGAATCGAAAAAACCGAACCGAAAATACCGAACCGAACCGGTCAACTCGGTTTGACCGGTTTTTGGTATTCGGTTCGATTTTCAAATTTTGGTTTTTTTAGAATTCGGTTTTTTCGGGAAAAAGCAAGTAAAAACCGAAAATACCGAAAATCCCGAAATGCAATACAATGCGCTGAAGTTGAACCAATCTCGGGGGAGGAAGAGCCACCGAAGAGGTCAACGAGCTCGTCGTCTCGGGGGCGGAAGCCGGAAGGCGAGGCGCGGACCGAATCAAACAAACGGGAAATGTGAAATCCAAACGAAATCCCCGTGCGCGCCGCATCTTCTTCTTCGTCCTCCAGCTGCTGATGCTGCTCCTGCACGTCGCTGAGGTTGGAGAGCAGCGCGGCGCCAGGCCGGGTCGGTGCGAGCGCGAGCGCGAGGCGGCGGGGCGGGAGGCGGGAGAGGGGAATGGGGAGGCGGCGGCGGAGGCGAGACGGGTACGGAGAGAGCCGGAGGGGGAGGGAGAGGGAGAGGCGGAGAGCGGGGCCGACGTGGAGGCCGAGGCAGGGGCGGCCGCCGGGCGGGAGACGCCATTTGCAGCGTGGTGAGCACAGGGTTTGCCGCTTGGTGTTGGTGAGCTGAGCGAGTTGGTGAGCTGAGCGAGACCGAGAGACGTGGAAGATGAAAAGAGGATAGAACGCGTCTAAAGACTCAGGACTTCAGGAGACCGAGAGCCACATAGTATTTGGGATTGGGAGATATGCTAGAGAGCCACATAGTATTTGGGAGATGTGCTAAAGAGCCAGATAGTAGCATTTTTCAGGTGCATACAACTTGTATACTCCATTTGAATTGTATAAGGATTGGAAACCAAACTGAATAAAGTGTATTACTGATTACTGAAAGTATTACCTGCGCTCGACGGGTAAGTTTACTATTGACAGGAATAATGAAGTGTGAATAATAGCCCATGCATTCATATGCAGCAAGAATCCTCTTCTCATGAGTGTTTCTAAAATTCTAATTCTATTGCCATTAGTATATGTATTATCGCCTACTCGTCTCATCTCGCTAGTCGCTATATCATTTGCAATTCGCGTCAACTTTGGTAAATATGGTATTTACCGATACCGCGCCGAAATAAATTGGGATTTACCGATACCGAACCGTACTTCTAAAAATACCGTATATTACCGAACTACAAATACCGTATTTACCGTATATACCGTATATACCGAACCGATTAAACCGAAAAAACCGAATGCACAGTCCTAGCTCACCAGCAGTTGGAATCTCTGGTGCTCCCATCCCTTCAATTGGAAGATCATTTGGAGTATGAACCTTATTATCGCTATCCTGAACAATGCCAATGTTTGGATCCGACATGATTTGCTTCTGATCAACCTTTTGTTCAGAAGGAGCCTTTAGATCTTCATACATCTTTATGACATTTTGCTCCTTAATAGTAGAAGGCAATTTTCTATCTTTATATTGAAAGTCTATGTAGCCAGCTTGATAAGCACCCATAGCAGCAGCACCAACCACCAGAGTTCCAAGAAGAAGCTTTGAAACATTGCTTCCCGATTGAGAAGGTTCTTCTTGAGGGCCTGGGACAGTATTCTATGATGAACTCTGTTGAGATGCTTTTGTCGAGCTTCTTCTGGATCGAAGGAATGTTGGACACTGGGCCTGATAAATAGGTAATTCTATCACTTTCTTTGAAGATATATACTACTGAGAAGATGGTTTACGACAGCAACAGACAGAAGAAATCACAAGATATAATAGCATTTTCCCAATGACGTGTGAATTTCCATACCTAAGGAATGGGCTCAACAAGGAATAACAGGTCGCGATAGCATTATGAACCTGCTACCAAATTGTGTGCATTCATTGCACATGAAAAATGACTGCAATTGTGTAAAAAAAATGTAGTGAACAATTGAAAAAAAAACAACTAAGACATGACATTTGAGCAAGATTATTAAGGCAGTAAAGCAAGATGAGGCGACTTACCCCCCCCCCCCACACACACCTTTTAAGTGGTAAGGCGTGAGGCGGAGGCGAGATGACGCCTTACACATATCCTAAGACGCTAAGAAAGCAAATAAAATGAGTATTTTAGCAATAGTGCAGCACATGAAAATTGTTAACTTAGACTGGGCCTTTATTAGCTTGCATGTGATTATGATATGACACAGCACACAGCATGCAGCAATGGTTCCATGAATCTTTATTATCTTTACACATACAAATCAATCACTTTTTTACCCATCGGATAAATAATCAACAGTCCAGATCATTCCACCCAACCCATATAAAAACCACGGCCCACCCTAACCCTAACTCCTCCCTCACTCCCAGCCGCCACATCCCTCCCTCCTCCCTCACTGCCAGCCGCCGCCACCCTCACTCCTCCCCCCTCCCTCACTCCTAGCCGCTACCACCCTCACTCCTCCCTCCTCCCTCACTCCCAGCTGCCGCCTCCCTCACTCCTCCTTCACTCCCAGCCGCAGCCACCACCACCCACCGTCCCATCTGGCGCGCCTCCTCTTCCCACGCTCGGCCATGGCCACAAATTACCCTCCACTCCACTCCCCTCCCCACTTCCCACGACGACCAGACGGCTAGTCCCGGCCTCCCCTTGGGATCTCACCTCCACCACCGCCAGCAGAGGAGAGTAGGATGGGGATGGAGTAGATCGGCGTAGCTGTGTAGGGGAGGCGGCGAAGGGAGAAGCTCGGCGAAGGGGAGGGGAGGCAGAGGCTAGAACACACCTGTAATGTTGTGGGCGGCCAAATCCGGCAAGGTGGAGGGTAAACGGCGGCGTCAGCAGCTCAACGGCGACCTGGAGGCGAGGCAGCACGAGGACGTGAGGTAAACCTAGCCCGCTTCTTTCGCCGCCTTCTTCCCGCCCAGCTGTCCGCTCTCTCTCTCTCTCTCTCTCATTTAGCCGCCACCTTAGGCACGCAGACAAGGCAGGGCAACGCCTTGCCACCCCTCTACCGCCTTACCACTTAGGCGACGTTTAAAGCGTCGTCTTAATAACCTTGCATTTGAGATTTGATAATTCTAATCAAATCAGTCTAAAAGTTGGTCCATGCATCAATAATGTGCCCAAGGTATTTTGTCCAAAAAGAAAAGTGCCCAAGGGAATAAGTAGCATTACACATTATCACGAGAAGAAAGTGTGGTTCCATTTTTTTCTAGAAGCAATCATTAAGGAATTTTCTCTTATTTTATGTCTTTGATGTGCTTTAACACACTATAGGTTCTCCAGTAACATGTATCCTACAAGAAATTAAACAAACTACATAACTTAGCAAAATAAGACAAAAAAATACTATTGGGATTAACCAACAAATAACATGATTCACGTGAGCCCAATCAAGTGGAAAAGTTTTTTTCCTAGCACATTAAGGTAAAGCCTTTGAATCCAAATAATTCATTCCAAACATTGCTACAATGAAAACCAATTACAAAACGATTACATTTCGCAAAAGCTTTACAGTTCCATAGCAAAACAGATTTTTAATGAATTTATACAAATAGAACTTTCCTGTACTTTGTTCGTACCAAAAAATTCCACTAATCTATCAAGCCTATAAATATCAATAAACAATCACACGCAACAATCTTCTCTTAGTTTAGCCCACAGCTTTCACAACACTCTGGTAGACATGATTATTAGCTGAGCTGCCCAATATCATCCTAGACCTTAGAAAAGCCAAACAAGGAAACTGGCTCACATGTCACAGCATTTTGCTCCAAATAGTCCTTGTTATCTTAATCCCATCTCGAATCACAGAAACACTAACCGCCTATGTTAATACAATTGACATCCTCAGCAGCATTTCCTGACTAACCACGCATTAGCACACACCTTCCACCGACGATCTAATCAACAAATTCACCACTTCAAAAGCGTCTCGTGTAAGCTCTTACAAACAACCGATTTCCCTACACAACCATCCATCGGAGCAAACAGCTTGATCAACTAACAACCAACGGAAATCACCCTAATGACATCGAGCCATCAGACAAAAACGGGAACGCTTACCTCGCTGGCGATCGGCCTGGGGATCCTCATGAGAGACCGCGGCGTGTACAGATCCAGCACGCACCTGCAATAGCAAAGAGAACCAGGCATTAGGCATCGGAGCCCTAATTTGGTGTGGTGAATACGTAGTTCAGTGCCCGTACCGGCGCGGCATGGCGGGCGATGTCAGTGGAGACCTCCGCCGCTTGCTCTTCACGTCGCTGGGGAGGGTGGAGGTGGAGGGGCTTCGAGCGACGCGGCCTCGATCGTTCTGTATGGTCACGGCCTCGATCGTTCTGTACGGCCATGGCCCTCGATTCCGCACGACATACGAGCGAAATTAGACCCGCGACGCCATCCCCACATCAAATCTAACCACGCCCATGGGAAATCCCCTGCGGAACACACACAGATGGCGGGAATCGGGGCGTACCGGTGCTGGTCCTGGAGTCGGCGGCGAGGACGCCGCCGCCGTCGTAGCAGACCCCAACGATGGTGGTGCCCATCCGGTGCTCCCCGGAGGTGGGGGCGTCGCCGAAGGAGGAGGAACCCATGAGAGCAGCGTCCATGGCGGGGCGGGGAGATCGGCGGCGGCAAAAACCCTAGCGACGAGTCGGCGAGATGCGATGCCTCCCCCGCAAGAAAGGAAGGAAGCAACAAAAGGAAGCCGAGACGGGGAGGAGGACGTGTCCGGGGCGGAGGAGCGGGGAGGAGGCGGCGGCGCAGGGTGGGGAGGAGGAGGCGAGGGCGGATCTATGGAGAACGGCCGAGCGGGGGGAGGAGGAGGTGGGGAGACGCAGAGAATGGGGGAGACGGTGGAGAAACCGGCGGAGGAGCGGGGTGAAGGCAGCGTCGGGGCGTGTGCGTGGGCGCGGGGTGGAGTTCTGCTTCAATGATGTGCATGATCCAAATAATTTTGGCCTTAGATCTTTCAATGAGTAAGAGAAGAAGGCTTGAGAAGAGATCTAGACCATTCATTTGTATGAAGTTGGATTACTTTGGTACACAAATCTGGGTGGACTTAGATGAGGCATGACTGTGGGGATGGTTGAGGGGGTGGATTTAGTAAAGAAAATTTTGGTGTATTATAGAGTAGGGTAGATCTCGTGCATTAGGGAAAGCTTGATTGCACTTTTTTAAAAGAAAAGGATTCAGAAGTATAAACACGATTGGATTTTCTCGTCCCATTCATGAGTACCATTCGAAGTGTGCTGACTGCATTCAGTCGAAAAACGATAAGATTTTCTTCTTGCCATTCATTTCCAGCCAGCCCTTTCTCGTTGGCATTCTTAAACCCCGCACGTCTCACGTCCTTTGACCACTCTCTCCCATATCTTTCACACGAAATCTGATCATTTTTTACCCTCTATAACAGAAAAAATTCCTCCTTTGACTTCTCCTCCCATGAAATTGCCTTTTGGCCCTCTCGCATGACCGCCCCCACATGAAACACGTGGTTCAACAAATCTTCTTCTCTTTTCATATCCTCATGGCTTAAGTTGCTCTTCCATTTTCAGTAGTTCCAGCTGAGTTTGAAACCCCATGGCTTACAGTAAATTTTACTTCTACATTTTTCCTACAAAGGTCATATATAAACATTAAGAAAAATTTTGAAAGATAAAAAATGAGTGTAAAAAGATAGCAATATTAACCGTGCAAATTAGGGGAATTTAACTTTTTGCCACTCTTATCGTTGCCACCTATCCAAATGCCATCCTTATCGTTGCATTCAACAATTTGCCACTCTTAACATGTGCTTGACTAATTTTTTGCCACTTTCGAGCCCACGAAGCGCCATGTCAGCGCTCCCCGCCCCGCTGGCCCGCCATGTCAGCACCTCCCCGCCCCTCCCCGCCCCGCTCGCCGGCGCCGGCGCCTGCGCCGCCGCGCGCGCCTCCCCGCTCGCCGGCGCCGCCGCCTCCGTCCCCGCGCCTCCCCGCCCCGCTCGCTGGCGCCGCCGCGCGCGCCTCCCCCCGCCGCCTCCGTTCCCGCGCCTCCCCGCGCTTCCCCGCTCGCCGGCTCCGCCTCCGTCCCCGCGCCTCCCCGCGCGCCGGCCGGCGCCGCCGCGCGCGCCTCCCCCCGCCGCCTCCCCGCGCCTCCCCCCCCCGCCTCCGTCCCCGCGCCTCCCCCCGCCGCCTCCGCGCGCCGGCGCCGCCTCCGCCTCCGTCCCCGCGCCTCCCCGCGCGCCGGCGCCGCCTCCGCCTCTGTCCCCGCGCCTCCCCGCGCGCCGGCGCCGCCTCCGCCTCCGTCCCCGCGCCTCCCCGCGCGCCGGCGCCGCCTCCGCCTCCGTCCCCGCGCCTCCCCCCGCCGCCTCCGTCCCCGCGCCGCCTCCGCCTCCGTCCCCGCGCCTCCCCGCGCGCCGGCGCCGCCTCCGCCTCCGTCCCCGCGAGCGGGGAGTCGCGGGGACGGAGGCGGAGGCGGCGCCGGCGCGCGGGGAGGCGCGGGGACGGAGGCGGAGGCGGCGCCGGCGCGCGGGGAGGCGCGGGGACGGAGGCGGCGCGGGGAGGCGCGGGGACGGAGGCGGGGGGGGGGGGGAGGCGCGGGGACGGAGGCGGCGGGGGGAGGCGCGCGGCGGCGCCAGCGAGCGGGGCGGGGAGGCGCAGGGACGGAGGCGGCGGCGCCGGCGAGCGGGGAGGCGCGCGCGGCGGCGCAGGCGCCGGCGAGCGGGGCGGGGAGGGGCGGGGAGGCGCTGACATGGCGGGCCAGCGGGGCGGGGAGCGCTGACATGGCGCTTCGTGGGCTCGAAAGTGGCAAAAAATTAGTCAAGCACATGTTAAGAGTGGCAAATTGTTGAATGCAACGATAAGGATGGCATTTGGATAGGTGGCAACGATAAGAGTGGCAAAAAGTTAAATTCCCCAAATTAATGTATGCGAACTGCTTTTAGTAAATAAACCATGGTAAAACAACTATGTAGGAGAGTAGGATTCTTCTTTTGAGAATACAAAAAACTGCAATTTGGATTTCATGACGATTATTAATGCAAAGAAAAGTAATTATATCGTTTCTTAGAGTTTTGATTACTGCATAGCTTTTACTGGAACTGACATTACTGTTTTATTAGTCATTACACACTTCACAATTCGCTGTAAGCCTGTAACAACTGTCTAATAAATTGAGCTTATGAAAAAAATCATCATTTAGCTAAATATTTTAGTCTAAGCAGTGAAAAGTCTACACTAATGAAAGTCTAAGCAGTGAAAACGGCGGTTGGGGCGTGGGGCAGCGGCGGCGCGGATGCTCGTGCACGAAGACGGACTTCTTCCCGGAGGAGTCGTTCTCGAGCTGGGGGGCGTACGGGCGCGCGCTGCGGAGCACGGGGTCGCGGCTGGCCGACCGGCTGACGGCGCGGTCGCTGGACGCGATGGAGCCGCACGAGGTGAGCTCCCGGAGCGGCGCCAACGTGAAGCGGGACCTCACGTGGTGGGACGTCGCCTGATTCTGCGTCGGCGCCGTCATCGGCGCTGGCATCTTCGTGCTCACCGGCCAGAAGGCCCGCGACGCCGTCGGCCCCGCGGTCGTCACCTCCTACGTCGTCTCCGGCGTCTCTGCCATGCTCTCCGTCTTCTGCTACACAGAGTTCGTTGTCGAGATCCCCGTCGCAGGTAATACTCCTACTGTCCATTCAGACTGCTATGTATGTTGGGAAAACCGGCACTGGATCTGCACGCCTAAATACACTATGATTGGATCACTCTGTAGTCGGACGGTAAACAGAGCACCTCCGGTTGGTGGCTACAACTACCGTGAAAAACAGAGGACCGGAAAAAGCAAGTCAGACGAGGCGGAGAGTATTTAGGGCAATTTTCTTCCTTCTTTTTCACACTCTCACTTGCTTTCGAGTTACATTACGACTTATATACAGACACTTCGGTCGCTGCCCATATCGAGCAGAGCGCTGCCGATATCTACAGTGCTCACCGCAACCACTGCCCAATCCGAGCAGACTGCTGACGACATCTACAGTGCTCACCGTAACCGCTGCCCAATCTGAGCAGAGCGCTGACGATAACTACAATGCTCACTGCAACTGCTGCCCAAACCGAGCAGTGCACTGCCGACAGCTACAGTGATCACCGCAACTACTGCCAATACCGAGCTGTGTGCTGACGACAGCTACAGTGATCGCCATAGCTACAGAGACCACCAACTGTTACAAAAGTTGGTCGAAGTCGACCAGTCGTAGTCAACTACACACACTGGTCAACTTCGACCACACTGATTGTAACGACCATGCACCGCCTACACGAACCAATCGTCTATGACCACACCTGGTTGAAACCAACTCTACACAACGTGGTCGTATCCGACTACAGTCAACATGGTCATAACGACCACTTACAATGTGGTCAAAATCGATCACACACAACGTGGTCGTATCCAAGATATCCGTATTCGTATTCGCATCCGAGAAAAAAAATGAAATCAAATATGGTAGAGACATTATCCGTCCATATTCGATCCGTTTGTATCCCTATATGAGATGGGAAAAGCATGGCATGGCCATGGGAATATCTTAGAAAAGCGTGCCCATGGGTTGAAAATAATATGATTTATAGCTGAAATTACACTATATCTGTTGGTGACTTATTTGGTGTAATTAAATTTAAAATAGAAAAACAGGTTAGCCTATCACAGACAATGCAAACGAATATAGGGAAAAAGAACTGGTAAAAAAGCTAACAAAGCTAGAAAAAAGATGAAATTTAGGAATAATGAAAAATAAATCAGAAACCGAAGCCGAAATGAGGGGGGCAATGGCATTTCCGTGCAATGTATATGTGAAATACGGCATTTTTCTCAATACGGCAACACTAGTATATTTCTTAGCCATCACTTTGCGTACGGCGTATATTTATGTGTTGTTCGTATTAGCTTTTAAAAAAAATGTTTTTTTACAGTAAATGACTTTTCTACAATACCTAACTTTTAAATGAATTGCCTTTTTAAGGTAGGGTATACTAATCGATTGTAGTACACACAGTAGTAACTTCATTTATATCGGTCAAAATCACATGTGAGTATCTATCTTTATAAGAGCAACTCCAACAGTAACCCTCAAAATAGGGCCCCTATTTTTTATTTGAGGGCTCTCTCTACTTTTGAGGGCTCTGTTTTTTGAGTTACATTCCAGCAGAAGCCCTCAAAACAGGACCCTTAAATTCATTCTTAGAGGGGATGACACATAGGACCCACCCTCATCCTCATCCTACTTTTGAGGGCCGAGGGGCAAAAAAACTAACTCTAGCAGAGCCCCTACTTGAGCCCTCAAAAGTAGGGGCTCCCTCCAGACCCCAGGAATGAGGGCTCGAGGGGGAGATTTGAGGCCCCTACTTTTGAGGGCTCAAGTAGGGACTCTGCTGGAGTGAGTTTTTTGCCCATCGGCCCTCAAAAGTAGGATGAGGGTTCAAGTAGTGGCCCTGCTGGAGTTGCTCTAAGCTTCTTACACATTTTTATTATTTATAAGTTTAAATTTAAAACTAATATGAACAAACTATGTGACTTGAAAGTTGTGGCACATAGAGCACGTATCTACATAACGCATGGTTCTAAGATGAGACCCATTCGGCCCAAATCTCAGTGAAGCCCATTTGCAGGTTAGGGTTGGGAGCCCGAAACCAAATCAAACCCAAGGAGACGCCGCCGACCCGTTACCAGGCCCACCCCCTCTTCTCTTAAACCCTCGCCCTCCACCTCCCGCCGCTTCCTGCCTTCCCCATCCTCGCTTCCCAAATCCCAAACTCTCGTGCTGCTACGCCGCCGCCGAAGCCCTAAGCCCCAGCAAACACACCGATTGCCTCCCGCAAAACACTAACCCTAGCGCGCGCTCCCCCCATGGCGCCGCGCCCCCGCAAGCGGGCCTCGCGCCCCAAGCCGGCGGCGGCGATGAGGACCCCTTCTTCGAGTCCGAGCCCAAGCGCCGCCGCGGCGGCCGCGACGGGGACATCGAGAGCGGTGACAGAGACGAGGATGATGTGGCGGTAGGCGGCGTCGATGAGGATGGGGAGGAGGAGGGCGGCAAGGAGGAGGAAGAGGAGACGGCGGGGGAGAAGAAGATGCGGGTCGCCAAGGAGTGGCTGAAGAGGGTGACGGAGGCGGTGAAGAGGGGGGAGAACGAGGAGGAGGAAGACGAGGACGGGGGCTCCAGGGGGAGGAGGGTGGCGGAGATCCTGCAGAGGAAGCAGCTCGGGGAGAGCGGCAGGAAGCGGAGGGAGCTCGCCTCGAGGTGAGCAGCTTTTCTGGGCAATCGATTCTCCATGATGTGGACGTGGTTTCCATGCTGTCTCTAGCTCTATGTGACTATGTGCATACTAGTTCAGTACTGCTACGCTCTCTATGACCATGAATTATACATGTGGGGATTGCGAGGAATTACAATTCATAATTTGAAATGTGGAGAAAAGGTACCTCATTTGGTTTGGGTAGTAATTGGAGCAGATGCTGCACTGTATGTATTAATTCATTCCTCTCAAAGGAAATCCCTTTGCTGGCATGGGCTTTGGGGTTGATGGGTGTGTTTTGGGTAAAAACACTGGCTGGCGCTACCAGCTTGGATTGGTAGGTTCCATACTGACCGGAAAAAAGTTCTCTCACACAAATGCGATCTTCATGTTGATGCTTATGCAAGGATAAACAAAGACAGTACTTTTGAGGAAAAAATATGAAAAAAGGTAAAAATAACAAACCGGAGTAGACCTTAAACCGGCCGTTAACCGCCGGGTTACCGGCCTAGATCCTAGTATGCACCCTCAACCATAAATTGTTGTCGTATACTCATATGAGACTGGTTTTATTTACAACATGAGAAAGCTGGTTGGCATTATACTGTTTGGCTGTTTGCATGGAGCGGAAGGAAGTTGGGAGTTCGCCACCATTCACCTTCTTTAACTCACTGTTGATTCTTCTTTTGCCACCCATCCATTTACTTTGTATTTGGTCATATTTTTAATTCACATGGGATCTGTTTGAACACTAGTTCGAAACTAGGATGTTGAAAATAGAAGGAAATGTGGTTGAAAGGATGTGTACGTTTTGACTGCTTGGAGATGCATCTGTTTTCACCATGAAAATGGAAGGTGCTACACTTGCCAGTATGAGTCACCAATTGTCTAAACTGGAGTATGATAACTGTTTCCAGCGTTTTTAAGCTATGATAGCCTTTTATTTGAATCCAGCATGTATCCTGTAAAGATTTTCCTAAAGGATGTGATAGAAGAATGTAGTGTTATTTATATTCAATAATCGACTCCTATTTGTACGGGCGTACGGCTGATGATTGATTGATCAAGTTTGATTTTGTAAATATGACTAAACTTTGCAAAATCATTGCAGGGTATTCCGACCACACCCCAAGGATGGCTTTAAGCATCTCGCGAAGCACCGACAACCAGTTACTACCGTTGCTTTATCCAAGGGTAGTGACAAGGGTTTTTCAGCATCAAAAGATGGAGTCATTCTACATTGGGATGTTGAAACTGGAAAAAATGAGAAGTATTTATGGCCAAGTGAAAATATGTTGGTTTCTCATCATGCTAAACCACCTCTGTCAGCGAAAAGAAGTAAACAAGTGCTAAATTTAGCTGTCAGTTCAGATAGTTGTTACTTGGCAAGTGGTGGCTTGGACCGTCATATCCATTTATGGGATGTTCGGTCACGGGAGCACATACAGGTAGTCAATGACAGCAATTTAACAGTTACACTTTGCAATTTTGAGATATACTAGTCGAAAAGGCAATTTTATTGGATTAGTCAAGAGAAGCTATAAATCATCTATATTCTGTTTGCGCGATGTAACTGTCTGGTTGCTTTAAGCATCTATATTGATGGATGCATTGCCACTTCTAATTCTCTCTGGGTAGGTCTGAAAAACTTTTGTTGCCTGTGTAAGTGTGTAGTCTCTAGTCTCTATAATATAGTGTAGGCAAAGACTAACTCATAATCAAGTGCTAATTGCGAATCAACTATGGAAAAACTATTTAACATATACTCACTTTTCACATTTGCATTTGGTTTTGGTTATTATAGTTGATGCCAGAGTTGTTGCAAGCCAGCTGTAACTACAAAAATGTCGAGCCATTTGCTAGCTTGTTTATTGTCAGTGTCTCACTCTCAGACTCTCAGTGCAATTTGTAACAGAATACCTTGGGCAACGCATATCAGTTAATATTCACAACAATTTCCTTAATATGTCATAATTCTCCAGAAATATACACTAAAAATAATAAAATATTCATAAAAAGTGAACCCTGGAAGATTAAAGGAGCTTTACTTGGAGTTAAGCTGAGCTCCTTATTTATACCATCTACCTTACCTTTTTCAACATTCTAACTGGGTGTTGTTTTGTTTGTTTTTGGCAGGCATTTAGCGGCCATCGAGGACCGGTATCATGTCTTGCTTTTGGGCTGGACTCCTCAGAGCTATTCTCTGGTTCTTTTGATCGTTCAATAATGCAGTGGAATACAGAAGATAGAACATACATGAACTGCCTATACGGCCATCAGAACGAATTTTTGACAATGGATGCACTTAGTAAAACTAAAGATAGGCTTCTGACTGTAGCACGGGACCAGACAATGCATCTTTGGAAGGTAATATTGTCATTAAGCATAAACATATTGATTACCCATCTGTCCCATTAAACAGATAGTGTTATTATGATGAACTGGAAGGAATCATCTAGTTAAAAAATATTGTTCTAGGATAAATATACATTGAAATATTTATGTTCTTCATTCTAGTGCATGAATTGGCAGAATTCAGATATAGCTTCTTTCTAGGTATTTTCATTTTGATATTTAGAAAAGGGGGGAAACAGTTCGAATTGTGGACTTGCCACTATTGGAATGTACATGCACATGAAGGGCAAGAAATTGTAAGCCTTTGTAAATTCAAGAGATTTGTGTTAGACATGTAAATAGTCTAGGGTCTAGGGGGTTATTTACATATTTCCCTGTATATTTGTATTAGCCTTTGGCCTCTTTGGAATACAGAACGCATTGTTCAATCATGGTATTGTTACTCGCTGGAGTCTTGCTGTTGGTGATAGCAAGATCCTTACTCTCATCGAGAGGATGACACTTGGGGATGGGACAATTTTTCTTGGTTATTTCTCACACAATGCCATGCCAACCTGAGGGGTTGGGATACAAATTTATAGGCTGCTAACCAGCTAAGCATATGCTAAGATGCTAGTCAAAAGCTGTCCTAAAGCTAGTCTAAGATGCTAGTCTAAAACTGTCCTAAAGCTGTCCTAAAGCTCAAGATGCTGTCCTTGACACAGAGACTTATCCATCATTCTCCCCCTAAGTCTTGTGCGTCTCCTTGTGAGGAATCTGAGCCATCCCGATCCTGGCGCGAAGCTCCTGGAACTTGATCCGCCCGAGAGACTTGGTCAGGAAGTCGGCGAGCTGGTCTTGGGTGTGATAGATAAGTCTTTGTGTTGTCTTTGTGTTGTCTGCACATGGTGTACATGGTGCTTTTGTTTTTTGCTTTAGCATCTAGGACTTGCTTTTGCTTTAGCATCTAGGACTTGCTTTTTGCTTTAGCAGCTTTTTGCTTTAGCATCTTAGACTAGCTTTAGGACAGCATCTTGGACTAGTCTAGGATAGCATCTTGGCATATGCTTGGCTGACTAGCAGCCTATAAATATGTATCTCCAACCCCTCAGGTTGGTATGACATTGTGTGAGAAATAAACAAGAAAATTGCCCCATCCTCAAGTGTCATCCTCTCGATGAGAGTAATGATCTTGCTATCACCAACAGCAAGACTCCAGCGAGTAACAAGTGGTATCAGAACCATACTATCCTGTAGCCTGAGCATCTCCTGCTCATCTCCTTCTCCGGCCTCGCAGCAGCCCCAGCCGGTAGCAGCAGCAGCTCCGGCTGTCCCCGCTCACTCCTCTCCGGAGACGGGCAGCAGCTCGTCAGAAGTAGGGCTGTAAATGAGCCGAGCTCGAGCGAGCTCACTGCCTCAAGCTTGAGTTTGTTAGAGAATCGAACCGAACTCGAACCGAGCCTCAGAATCACCCGAGCCTAGAGTTAGGCTCAAGCTTGGCTCATTTATCTTTCGAGCCGATCTCGAGTCGAACTTGAGACGAGCGAAACACGAGCAATTCACGAGTCTTTAGCTTTTTATCTACCATAAGTTTAGCCAACTGCAGTCTATCTTGTTCTTAGGCTTAAACCATTGTCTTATTTATAAGCCTGGTGTGATTTGGACAATACAATTGATAAAAAAATTGAAATACATGTGTATACACTTTAAAGAGTCATGCTAAGCAATAATGAACGAGCCTACTCGAGCTTTTCGAGCTCGAGCTCGATAAGCTTGCGAGCTTCAGCTCAAGCTTGAGCTTGGCTCGTTTATAATTCGAGCCGAACTCGAGTCAAGTCTAAGACGAACCGAACCCGAGTAGCTCACGAGTCTCGAGCTTTTTTTACAGTCCTAGTCAGAAGCAGCCCTCTCTCCACGCAACAGCCCCCCAGTAGCGCGCCATGTCCGCAGGGCAGTCTCAGCGCTCGGTCGCCTCGAGCACGCGGCGTCAGCAGACGGCCGAGCTCGCCGCGGCAGAGCAGCGCGAGCGAGCGGCGGCGGAAAGGGCGTCAAGGCTGGCAGCGGCGGAGCTGGCAGCAGCCAGAGCGGAGGTGGAAGCGGCGGCGGCGGCAGATGCAGCGCGTGCGGCAGCAGCGGAGGTCAAGGTTCTGCGCGGCAGCAACAGCAACTCCATCTCTGCTGATGACAGCGCCGACGAGGATCTTGAGCCGCTGGAGAGGGAGGCAGCGCGAGGGCGAGCGGCGCAGTGGGCAGCCGCGCACGCCCACGAGCGCGGCGGCAGCCCAGACAGGCGCGGACGCGCCGGTGACGCTTCTGGAGGAGGCGCGCACGGCGGCGGCGTACGGGTCGACGGAGAGCGCGGCCTTCACAGGCGACGCGGCTCTCTCTCCCCGGTTCGGTACCGTGGTCACCACGAGTACCAAGCTGTCGTCAGGGACGTCGGCCCCGGCGGCGGGTGGCCTACCCTCACCAAGACCAACTACGTCGAGTGGGCTGCGGTGATGAGGGTAAAGCTCCAGGTGCGGCATATGTGGGATGCAGTCCGGTACGGCGACGTCGACTACGACCAGGATCGACGGGCGCTGGATGCTCTCATCGCTGCAGTCCCGCCCGAGATGCAGTTCTCGCTTACCAACAAGCGGACTGCCAAAGAGGCTTGGGACGCCATCGCTGCAGCACGCATCGGCAGCGACCGCGCCCGCAAGTCTACACTGCAGGCACTACGCACGGAGTGGGAGAACCTGGCCTTCAAGCCAGGTGAGGACGTTGATGACTTTGCTCTCCGTCTCAACACTCTGTTGCAGAAGTTGGTGCAGTTCGGTGACGACACCTACATCGAAGAGAGAGCTGTGGAGAAGCTCTTCCGCTGCGTCCCCGAGAAGTACAAGCAGATGGCTCGCTCGATCGAGTCTCTGCTGGACCTCTCCACGATGACGATCGAGGAGGCGTTGGGTCGCCTCAAGGTCGTTGACAGCGATGAGCCACAGCGCCTCTCGGGACCCGTCACCATTGGCGGGAAGCTCCTCCTCACTCGGGAGCAGTGGGCTGCCGGCCAAGGTGACAGGAAGAAGGGGGAGCCTTCTTCCACGACAGGCGGCCGCAAGCGCGGCAAGCATGGCAAGCCGCGCAAAGACGCCCAGGCAGGGGCGCGAGGACGTGCCGAGGGTGATGACCGTGGAGGCGCCCAGGGCGGCGCCGCTGGCAAGCAAAAGTCGGCACGAGACGACTCTTGCCACAACTGCGGCAAGCTTGGTCATTGGGCCAGGGACTGTCGACAGCCACGACGCGGCCAGGCCCATGTCGCGCAGGCGGAGGAGGAGGAGCAGCCGGCTTTGTTCATTGCTCATGCGAGCATCGAACTACCTCCAGCGGCACCGGCCGCAGTGGCTCTCCTCCACCTTGATGAGCCAAAAGCGCACGCCCTCCTCGGCTACGGCTCCGGCAACGACAAGACTGACGGGTGGTGCCTCGACACCGGCGCCACCCATCACATGACCGGTCGACGGGAGTTCTTCGCCGAGTTTGACTCTAGCGTCCGAGGCTCCGTCAAGTTTGGGGACGCCTCCGGCGTGGAAATCAAGGGCGTCGGCTCCGTCATCTTCACCACCGTGTCTGGTGAGCACAGGCTGCTCACCGACGTCTACTACATCCCCGATCTGCGGAACTCCATCATCAGCTTGGGACAGCTGGATGAGAACGGCTCGCGTGTCGAGATCGAGCACGGGGTGCTGCGGATTTGGGATCTTCGCCGTCGCCTTCTTGCCAAGGTAACCAGAGGCGCAAATCGACTCTACATTCTTTACATGCAGGTGGCACAACCCCTCTGTCTCGCTGCTCGTCGGGACGACGAGGCGTGGCAGTGGCACGAGCGCTTTGGGCACCTTCACTTCGAGGCCCTGAAGCGGCTCAGTGCCACGGAAATGGTGCGAGGCCTGCCGTGCCTTGACCATGTGGAGCAGTTCTGCGACGTCTGCGTGATGACGAAGCAGAGGCGACTCCCCTTTCCCCAGCAGGCGAGTTTCCGAGCCAAGGAGAGGCTCGAGCTCGTGCACGGGGACTTGTGTGGCCCGGTGACACCGGCCACACCGGGAGGACGACGCTACTTCCTGCTGCTCGTCGACGACCTCTCCCGCTACATGTGGGTGATGGTCCTCGGCAGCAAGGGAGAGGCTGCGGACGCCATCAGGCGCACGCAGGCTGCTGCGGAGGCGGAGTGCGGCCGCAAGCTGCGCGTGCTGCGCACAGACAACGGCGGCGAATTCGCGTCGTACTGCGCTGATGAGGGCATTCAGCGCCACTACTCCGCGCCGTACAGCCCGCAGCAGAACGGCGTCGTCGAGCGGCGCAACCAGACGGTTGTGGGGATGGCTCGGGCCCTCCTCAAGCAGAGGGGGATGCCGGCTGTCTTCTGGGGAGAGGCGGTGGTGACGGCCGTCTACATCCTCAACCGCTCGCCTACCAAGGCGCTCGACGGCAGGACGTCGTACGAGGCTTGGCATGGGCGCAAGCCGGCGGTCTCCCACTTGCGGGTCTTCGGCTCCCTCGCGTTCGCCAAGGAGCTTGGCCACATCGGCAAGCTCGACGACAGGAGCACTCCGGGAGTGTTCATCGGCTACGCGGAGGGCTCGAAGGCCTACCGCATCCTCGACCCTGTCACACAGCGCGTCCGCATCTCGCGTGACGCTGTGTTCGACGAAGGGCGAGGCTGGACGTGGGACAAGGCGGTGGACGACGGTTCGACTTCGACCCTCAGGGACTTTGTTGTCGACTACGTCCACTTCGAGAGAGCCGGGGGAGCTAGCAGCTCGTCTTCACCGAGCTCGTCCACCTCGACACCTTGCTCGCCACCAGCTCCGGCGAGTGCTCCACCACCTTCGGCACCGGCTACGCCCCACTCTTCACCACCGGCTCACCACTCTCCTGCACCGGCGGCCACACCACCGGGATCGGCCCCAACAGTTTCGGTCCACGACGAGCAGCGCATGGTGGAGTTCGCTACTCCGCTGTCCCACGACGAGGACCGCGTCGACGCCTACCACGACAACGAGCCTCTGCGCTATCGTACCATGGACAACATCCTCGGCGAGCTGCCCGTCCCTGGACTGGCGCAGCGCGACTGCGAGGCGGAGCTGCACTTGGCATGCGACGACGGCGAGCCCCGCTCCTTCGCTGAGGCGGAGGGAGACGCGGCGTGGCGTGTCGCGATGAAGCAGGAGATGGACGCCGTCGAGCGGAACCGGACGTGGGAGCTGGCGGATCTTCCTGCCGGTCACCGCGCGATCACCCTTAAGTGGGTGTTCAAGCTAAAGCGGGATGAAGCCGGCGCCATCGTCAAGCACAAGGCTCGCTTGGTGGCACGAGGCTTCGTGCAGCAGGAGGGGGTCGACTTCGATGACGCCTTCGCACCCGTCGCACGGATGGAGTCCGTGCGACTCCTTGCGCTAGCTGCCCAGGAAAGCTGGCGTGTTCATCACATGGATGTCAAGTCGGCATTTCTTAACGACGACTTGAAGGAGGAGGTCTACGTGCATCAGCCGCCGGGATTTGCGATCCCCGGCAAGGAGGGCAAGGTGCTCCGCCTGCGCAAGGCCCTCTATGGCTTGCGACAGGCACCGAGGGCGTGGAACGCCAAGTTGGACTCCACGCTGAAAGGGATGGGCTTCGAGCAAAGTCCGCACGAGGCGGCCATCTACCGGCGGGGCAGTGGAGAAAATGCCCTGCTGGTGGGTGTCTACGTCGACGACTTGGTGATCACCGGCACCAAGGATGCGGAGGTGGCGGCATTCAAGGAAGAGACGAAGGCCACCTTCCAGATGAGTGACCTGGGGCCCCTCTCCTTCTACTTAGGGATCGAGGTGCACCAGGATGATTCCGGGATCACGCTTCGACAGACTGCCTACGCCAAGCGCGTCGTTGAGCTAGCTGGGCTCACCGACTGCAACCCAGCTCTCACTCCGATGGAGGAGAGGCTGAAGCTGAGCCGCGACAGCACGACGGAGGAGGTGGACGCTACGCAGTACCGGCGTCTTGTGGGGAGCCTTCGCTATCTCGCCCACACACGACCGGACTTGGCATTCTCCGTCGGCTACGTTAGTCGGTTCATGCAACGACCGACGACGGAGCATCAGCAGGCTGTGAAGAGGATCATCCGCTACGTTGCGGGGACCCTTGACCACGGCCTCCATTACCCGAGGTGTCCTGGCGCGGCACACTTCGTCGGGTACAGCGACAGTGACCACGCGGGCGACATCGACACCAGCAAGAGCACAAGCGGGATTCTCTTCTTCCTCGGCAAGTGCCTCGTTCACTGGCAGTCAGTCAAGCAGCAGGTGGTGGCCCTGTCCAGCTGTGAGGCCGAGTACATAGCGGCTTCCACCGCTTCGACTCAGGCACTTTGGCTCGCTCGACTACTTGGTGATCTCCTCGGCAGGGACACTGAAGCAGTGGAGCTCAGGGTGGACAGCAAGTCCGCTCTAGCCCTGGCAAAGAACCCCGTTTTCCATGAACGGAGCAAGCACATCCGGGTGAAGTACCATTTCATCCGAGGCTGCTTGGATGAAGGAAGCATCAAGGCAAGCTACATCAACACCACGGATCAGCTTGCGGATCTGCTCACCAAGCCTCTTGGAAGGATCAAGTTCCTTGAGCTCTGCTCCAAGATCAGGATGGTTCAACTCTCCCACAAGACGACGCACAAGACTTAGGGGGAGAATGATAGATAAGTCTTTGTGTTGTCTGCACATGGTGTACATGGTGCTTTTGTTTTTTGCTTTAGCATCTAGGATTTGCTTTTGCTTTAGCATCTAGGACTTGCTTTTGCTTTAGCATCTAGGACTTGCCTTTTGCTTTAGCAGCTTTTTGCTTTAGCATCTTAGACTAGCTTTAGGACAACATCTTGGACTAGTCTAGGATAGCATCTTGGCATATGCTTGGCTGACTAGCAGCCTATAAATATGTATCTCCAACCCCTCAGGTTGGTATGGCATTGTGTGAGAAATAAACAAGAAAATTGCCCTATCCTCAAGTGTCATCCTCTCGATGAGAGTAAGGATCTTGCTATCACCAACAGCAAGACTCCAGCGAGTAACAGGGTGTTGATGTAGTTGGCCCGGACACTCCCTTCATCCAGGCAGCTTCTGATGAAGTGATACCTCACCCGGATGTGCTTGCTGCGCTCATGGAAGACAGGGTTCTTCGCCAAGGCCAAGGCAGACTTGCTGTCCACCCTGAGCTCCACTGCCTCCGCGTCTCTGCCAAGGAGATCGCCAAGCAGCCGAGCCAGCCACATAGCCTGAGTAGAAGCGGTAGTGGCTGCAATGTACTCTGCCTCGCAGCTAGACAAAGCCACCACCTGCTGCTTGACCGACTGCCAGCTGATCGGACACTTGCCGAGGAAGTACAGTATCCCGCTGGTGCTCTTGCTCGTGTCGATGTCGCCGGCGTGGTCGCTGTCGCTGTACCCGATGAAGTGTGCCGTGCCGGGGCACCTTGGGTAGTGCAAGCCGTAGTCGGAGGTGCCCGCGACGTAGCGGAGGATCCTTTTCACGGCCTGCTGGTGCTCCGTCGTCGGTCGCTGCATGAACCGACTGACGTAGCCGACGGCGAACGCCAAGTCCGGTCGCGTGTGGACAAGGTAGCGAAGGCTGCCCACAATACACCGGTACTGCGTCGCGTCCACCTCCTCCGCCGTACTCTCACGACTCAGCTTCAGCCTCTCCTCCATAGGAGTGTGGGCTGGGCTGCAGTCGGTGAGGCCGCCCAGCTCCACGATGCGCTTGGCGTAGGCAGTCTGGCGAAGAGAGATGCCGGAGCTGTCCTGGTGGACCTCGATCCCGAGGTAGAAGGAGAGGGGCCCGAGGTCGCTCATCTGGAAGGTGGCCTTCATCTCCGCCTTGAATGCCTCGATCTCCTCCTCGGTACCGGTGATCACAAGGTCGTCGACGTAGACGCCTATCAGCAGGGCATTGCCTCCCTTGCCCCGCCGGTAGACCGCGGCCTCGTGAGCGCTCTGCTGGAATCCCATTTGCTTGAGGGTGGAGTCCAGCTTGGCGTTCCAAGCTCGCGGTGCCTGCCGCAAGCCGTAGAGGGCCTTGCGCAGGCGGAGGACCTTGCTCTCCTTGCCGGGGATGATGAATCCCGGCGGCTGGCGGGCGTAGACCTCCTCCTTCAAGTCGCCGTTGAGGAAGGCAGACTTGACGTCCATGTGATGGACGCACCAGCCCTCCTGGGCTGCGAGGGCGAGGAGGAGACGCACGGACTCCATCCGTGCAACAGGCGCGAAGGCATCGTCGAAGTCGACTCCCTCCTGCTGGACGAAGCCACGTGCCACGAGACGCGCCTTGTGCTTGATCACCTCTCCAGCCTCGTCTTTCTTGAGCTTGAAGACCCACTTGAGAGAGATGTCGTGGTGGCCGGCTGGAAGATCGGCCAGCTCCCACGTCTTGTTTCGCTTGACGGCGTCCATCTCCTCTTGCATCGCGGCACGCCATGCCGCGTCTCTCTCCGCCTCGGCGACGGAACGAGGCTCGCCGTCGTCCTGTGCGAGGTGCAGCTCCGCCGCGAAGTCGCGCTGCGCCAGTTCAGGGACCGGCTGCTCGCCGAGGAGGTCGTCCACGGTACGGTAGCGCAGAGGCTCGCCGCCGTGGTAGGCGTCGATGCGATCCTCGTCGTTGGACAGCGGAGTGGCGAACTCCACCGTGCGCTGCTCGTCGTGGGCCGAAACTGCCGGTGCCGAGCCTGAAGGAGTAGGCGCCGGTGTAGGAGAGCTAGGCGTGGCCGGCGGTGCTGGCGGTGGACTCGCCGGAGGTGGTGGCGAACGAGTTGGTGGGGTAGGCGAGCTCGGTGAAGACGAGCTGCTGGCTCCCCCCGCCTCCTCGAAGTGGACGTAGTCGACGACGAAATCGCTGGTCGTCGGAGTCGAGCCGTCATCCACCATCTTGCCCCACGTCCGGCCTCGCCCTTCGTCGAACACGACGTCACGCGTGATGCGCACGCGCCGTGTCACAGGGTCGAGGACGCGGTAGGCCTTGGCACCCTCCGCGTAGCCGATGAAGACCCCTGGCGTGCTCTGGTCGTCGAGCTTGCCGACGTGGTTGAGCTCCTTGATGAAGGCCAGGCAGCCGAAGACACGGAGGTGACTCACCGCGGGCTTGCGCCCGTGCCAGGCCTCGTATGGCGTCTTGCTGTCGAGGGCCTTGGTGGGGGAGCGGTTGAGCAAGTGGACGACAGTCATCACCGCCTCACCCCAGTAGAATGCCGGCATCCCTCTCTGCTTGAGGAGGGCGCGGGCGGTGGCCACCACCGTCTGGCTGCGGCGCTCGACGACGCCGTTCTGCTGCGGGGTGTACGGCGCGGAGAAGTGACGATGGATCCCCTCGTCGGCGCAGTACGCCGCGAATTCGGCCGCCGTGAACTCACCGCCGTTGTCCGTGCGTAGGACCCGAAGCTTGCGGCCGCACTCCGCCTCCGCAGCAGCTTGAAGACGCTTGATGGCGTCCGCCGCGGCTGCCTTGACGTCGAGCAGGACAGCCCACATGTAGCGGGACACGTCGTCGACGAGGAGGAAGTAGCGCCGGCCTCCAGGTGTATCCGGTGTCACGGGGCCACAGAGGTCACCATGTACGAGCTCCAGCTTCTCCTTGGCGCGGAAGCTCGCCTGGCGAGGGAAGGGGAGCCGCCGCAGCTTGGTGAGGACGCAGGTGTCGCAGAACTGCTCCACGTGGTCGACGTGCGGCATGCCCCGCACCATCTCCTTGCTGCCGAGCTGCCTTAGGGCCTCAAAGTTGAGGTGCCCAAAGCGCTCGTGCCATCTCCAAGCGTCATCGTCGCGGCGGGCTGCGAGACAAAGAGGTTGCGCCACCTGCGCGTGAAGGACGTAGAGGCGGTTGCTCCTGTTGACTTTGACGAGGAGCCGGCGACGATGATCCCAGATGCGCAGCACCCCGTGCTCGATCTCCACGCGCGATCCGTTCTCATCCAGCTGTCCCAAGCTGATGATGGAGTTCCTCAACGCGGGGATGTAGTAGACACCGGTGAGCAGCCGGTGCTCGCCAGTCTTGGCGACGAAGACGACAGAGCCGACGCCCTTGATCTCCACGGCGGAGGCGTCGTCGAACTTGACGGTGCCTCGAACGCCTGAGTCGAGCTCGGAGAAGAACTCCTGCCGCCCGGTCATGTGGTGGGTGGCGCCGGTGTCGAGGCACCACCCGTCGGTCTTGTCGTTGCCGGAACTGTCGCCGAGGAGGGCGTGTGCTTTTGGCTCGTCAAGGTGGAGGAGAGCCGCTGCGGCCGGTGCCGCTGGAGGTAGTTTGATGCTCGCATGAGCAATGAACAGGGCCGGCTGCTCCTCCTCTGCCTGCGCGACGTGGGCCTGGCCGCGTCGTGGCTGTCGACAATCCCTGGCCCAATGACCAAGCTTGCCGCAGTTGTGGCAAGAGTCGTCTCGTGCTGGCTTTTGCTTGCCAGCGGCGCCGCCCTGGGCGCCTCCACGGTCATCACCCTCGGCACGTCCTCGCGCCCCTGCCTGGGCGTCTTTGCGCGGCTTGCCGTGCTTGCCACGCTTGCGGCCGCCTGTCGTGGAAGAAGGCTCCCCCTTCTTCCTGTCACCTTGGCCGGCAGCCCACTGCTCCCGAGTGAGGAGGAGCTTCCCGCCAATGGTGACGGGTCCCGAGAGGCGCTGTGGCTCATCGCTGTCAACGACCTTGAGGCGACCCAACGCCTCCTCGATCGTCATCGTGGAGAGGTCCAGCAGAGACTCGATCGAGCGAGCCATCTGCTTGTACTTCTCGGGGACGCAGCGGAAGAGCTTCTCCACAGCTCTCTCTTCGCCGTAGGTGTCGTCACCGAACTGCACCAACTTCTGCAACAGAGTGTTGAGGCGGAGAGCAAAGTCATCAACGTCCTCACCTGGCTTGAAGGCCAGGTTCTCCCACTCCGTGCGTAGTGCCTGCAATGTAGACTTGCAGGCGCGGTCGCTGCTGATGCGTGCTGCAGCGATGGCGTCCCAAGCCTCTTTGGCAGTCCGCTTGTTGGTAAGCGAGAACTGCATCTCGGGCGGGACTGCAGCGATGAGAGCATCCAGCGCCCGTCGATCCTGGTCGTAGTCGACATCGCCGTACCGGACTGCATCCCACATATGCCGCACCTGGAGCTTTACCCTCATCACCGCAGCCCACTCAACATAGTTGGTCTTGGTGAGGGTAGGCCACCCGCCGCCGGGGCCGACGTCCCTGACGACAGCCTGGTACTCGTGGTGACCACGGTACCGAACCGGGGAGAGAGAGCCGCGTCGCCTGTGAAGGCCGCGCTCTCCGTCGACCCGTACGCCGCCGCCGTGCGCGCCTCCTCCAGGAGCGTCACCGGCGCGTCCGCGCCTGTCTGGGCTGCCGCCGCGCTCGTGGGCGTGCGCGGCTGCCCACTGCGCCGCTCGCCCTCGCGCTGCCTCCCTCTCCAGCGGCTCAAGATCCTCATCGGCGCTGTCATCAGCAGAGATGGAGCTGCTGTTGCTGCCGCGCAGAACCTCGACCTCCGCTGTTGCCGCACGCGCTGCATCTGCCGTCGCCGCCGCTTCCACCTCCGCTCTGGCTGCTGCCAGCTCCGCCGCTGCCAGCCTTGACGCCCTTTCCGCCGCCGCAGCGGCCTGTGCCGCCGCTCGCTCGCGTTCCTCCGCCACAGCGAGTTCGGCTTCCTGCCGCCGCCGCGTGCTCGAGGCGACCGAGCGCTGAGACTGTCCTGCGGACATGGCGCGCCACCGGGGGACTGCTGCGTGGAGAGAGAGCTGCCTCTGATGAGCTGCTGCTCGTCTGAACAGGGGGGGTTGCTGCGAGGCTGGGAGCGAGGCTGGAGAAGGAGTTGAGCAGGAGATGCTCAGGCTACAGGATAGTACGGCTCTGATACCACTTGTTACTCGCTGGAGTCTTGCTGTTGGTGATAGCAAGATCCTTACTCTCATCGAGAGGATGACACTTGGGGATGGGGCAATTTTTCTTGGTTATTTCTCACACAATGCCATGCCAACCTGAGGGGTTGGGATACAAATTTATAGGCTGCTAACCAGCCAAGCATATGCTAAGATGCTAGTCAAAAGCTGTCCTAAAGCTAGTCTAAGATGCTAGTCTAAAGCTGTCCTAAAGCTCAAGATGCTGTCCTTGACACAGAGACTTATCTATCATTCTCCCCCTAAGTCTTGTGCGTCTCCTTGTGAGGAATCTGAGCCATCCCGATCCTGGCGCGAAGCTCCTGGAACTTGATCCGCCCGAGAGACGCCGCCGGCCCAAGTCAACCTCGGCCAACACCTCGCAGCCTTAGCCACCCTCAGTTGGCGCCAATGCCACACCTGCGCCACAGCCTCCTTGCCACCGTTGCCTCGCTCGTGGCCGCTGCCTCTAGGTCACCGTCTCCCAGCCACCTTGGCTCACCTCGACCAGCTCCTGACGTCAGCCGCCTCGGTCATTTCGGCCTGATTTGCTCCGGATGGCTACTGTCGTTGGCTCCTTCGCCATCCCACTCCCCTCAGTTGGTTTTGATGGGGTGAATTTCTGGGAGTGGGCCGTTCACCAGAGGATTCACCTCAATAGCCAGTGTCGATGGGGTCATCTCACGGCGAGCACTTCTGTCAGCCTTGGCCGAAGCCGCCCACTCTTCCTGCTAGTACGGATCAGTCGGCTCAGAAGAAGGCCACAACTGCACTGGAAGAGGCTCTGGAGCTTTACCAGTCTGAGCTGCATGCCTACGAGCGATGGTAAGAGGCCGAGGCTCGTGCTACCGCTATCTTGGTGGGTAGTATGACCGTGGCCATCTCCATGGATAGTTCCCTTGAGCGCTACAAGGCTCGTCTTGTAGCGCATGGTTTTTAACAGGAGTATGGTCGTGACTATGATGAGACTTTTGCTCTTGTTGCTCACATAACCATCTGTTCGACAATGGCCCATCTCTCATTTGGACATTAAGAATGCCTTTCTCAATGGTGAGCTACGTGAGGAGGTCACCCTCTGGGTATTTTGTCCCTGAGGATACAGTTTATCGCCTTCGTCGCTCTCTCTATGGGCTCAAACAAGCCCCTCGTGCTTGGTTTGACCGCTTCTCTTCTGTTGTCACTGCTGCTGGCTTCTCCGCCAGCGATCATGACCTTGCCCTCTTTGTCCACACCTTTCCTTGTAGTTGGACACTCCTCTATGTGGATGATATGATTATTACTGGTGATGACTCTCAGTATATTGCCTTTGTGAAGGAGCGTCCCACTGAACAGTTCTTGATATCTGATTTGCGTCATCTTCGTTACTTCCTTAGGATTGAGATCACTTCTACACCCTAAGGTTACTATCTCTCCCAGGACCGTTACATTCAGGATATCCTTACTTGCGCTTGTCTCACTGATCAGCTTGTGGTGGATACTCCTATCCTATGAAGCTTGGTGCTCACCTTCGACCTATCGATGGCAAGCCTCTTACGGATCCCACTCGCTACCGCCGTCTTGTCAGGAGCCTTGTCTACCTTGGCATCACTCGCCCTGACATCTCAGTTCATATCTTGAGTCAGTTCATCTCTGCTCCTACTCAGCTCCACTGCAATCACCTTCTTCGTGTTCTGCGATATCTTCGTGGGACCATCAATCGTCGCCTTTTCTTTCCTTGCTTCACTTCTTTGCAGCTTCAGGCGTACTCTGATGCGATCTGGGTTAGTGATCATTTTGTTTGTCGATCTCTTTCTGCCTATTGTGTTTTCCTTGGTTTCTCCTTGATTTCCTGGAAGACCAAGAAGCAGAGTGTTGTTTCCTGTTCGAGCGCTGAGGCTAAGTTGAGAACCATGGTGTTGTTGACAACTGAGATCACTTGGTTTCAGTGGCTACTTGAGGATTTCGGATTTCCACTACTGCATTGACTCCTTTCTTCTCAGACGGTACTGGCACGATCAATATTGCTCGAGATCCTGTGAAGCATGAGCTCACCAAGCATATTGAGGTGGATGCTTCATACATGCGATCGCAGGTGTAAGACCAAGTTATTGCTCTTTAGTATGTATCTTCGGAGCTTCAGTTAACAGATTTCTCACCAAGGCACAAACTTGAGCTCAACATAGCTTTTACCTCTCCAAACTCAGTGTTGTTGATCCACCATGAGTTTAAGGGGGGTGTTAGACATGTAAATAGTCTAGGGTCTAGGAGGTTATTTCCCTGTACATTTGTTTTAGCCTTTGGCCTCTTTGGAATACAGAATGCATTGTTCAAACAATTTGTACCTCATGGGACATGATCAAGTTGATTGCACTGAGAATTGAAGGGGATATTTACTAAATAAATGTAAGCTAGTTATTATAGAACAATGCGGAGTATAATTTTCAATTCCCTCTCCATTGTGTTCGATAAAAGACGAGTTATTTTCACCTGACAGGTTGACGCACATCAGCAGAGTTGACTAGGAAGTCACGTTAAGCCGTTAAGATGCTTTAATATTGTAGAAGATGTGTCCTTGTACCTCCCAGCTCTAAGTGACACCTTGTACCTCCCAGCTCTAAGTGAAAGTTAAAGTGAAATATTTTACATAAATGGATGTCATTTCTTGCTGTATGGTGGACTGTGGATAGCAGCGTTTTGTGCCAAAGGTGGAAGGGTACAGTGACTGCGATTGGGAAGGTGGAAGGAGATTGTAAGTGGGTTGCTTTTCTTGTTAGGACTAGGGAAGGAGATGGAGGGTATGATTGCTCCAAGAAGTTCAGCAGTCTCAGGTTGAGCATTTTCCATAACAGATATATTTTATTAAAACTGGTAAAGATTCTCTGTAGCTAACTAACTATAATATTACGAAAACATGTTTCAAGACAAATCTACTCATTATTTTCATATGACCAATGTAAATATCGTGATGGTACTTTTCGTCAAAGTTAGAATATGAAAAGTTCACCTATATACTATTGGGTATGTGATCCCAGTCATGTGGCAGACGCTGAGAGTTACCCTGACTGTTGACAGATTCCAGAAGAGTCACAGTTAGTGTTCCGCTCTCCTGCTGCTGCATCTTTGGAGTGCTGCTGCTTTATTGATGACAAGGAATTTTCGTCTGGATCTGATGATGGAAGCATTGAGTTTTGGAGCACAATTAGAAAGAAGCCTACTCACATAGTAAGAAATGCTCATCCAGTATTGTGTAATAACCTTGATTTGCTTGGCAATAATGATGAGGATTTACCTAAAGGTAAGATGTTGTCTGAGAAATTGTCTCTTTACTTAATGCAAAGTTCCCCACTCACTGCATTTGGATCTGTTTTCTTTTCACCCTTTTTCTCTTTTTTGTTATTATGTAAACTTTTGCCATTGAGATGTCAATCAGTTTAAATATAAACCCTCATCATGACTGCACTACTTTTTGTTCCTTATATTTAAGGAGTCCTTATTTATTGCTTTATATCTCATTTTACTATGCAGAAAATGGGATACATAAACCTGGGTGTGTCTCATCAGCTCAGTCATGGGTTAGTGCTGTTGCTGCAAGTAAAGGTTCTGATCTTGCTGCATCGGGAGCAGCAAATGGTTTTGTTCATCTTTGGGGTATTGAACCCGATTCTAAGGGAATTCGACCATTATTTAATTTGACACTGGTATGGTACTCTTGCTACTCAATTAAGATCATTTGAATGTAATCCTGAAAAAAAAAATCACTGTAGATAAGCAAACCAATGCACTTGCTTCTCGTTCTCTATTGTCGAGACTTGACACTATTGGAATTTATTATTTCCGTACTAGGTCCTTTGAGAGTTTTGAGTTGGTTGTAGTAGGTAAACGGTCTCTGATTTGGGATGGTTCAAGACTCCAAGGGCATGCTACTATACTAGCTGACTAGCTGTACAGATAGATAATAATTGTTGTTTCAACTTGTTAATTAGTTGGCAATCTGTAGGTTGTAATTCTGCACTGACATTTTTCCGATTTCCAAATGTGTCAATATCCTGTTAACTCTTCACCTCCTTAACAAATCTATAGTAATAACCATTGTTTTTTATCACTTTGGGTAATTACCTTAGTCTGTAGTTGTGTACAGATGTGGTGTATGTTGGTCATATGGGTATTTCCAAGCAGCTTGGCTATTGGCAGAGGCCATGTCATGGTTCATTTGGGTTGACAACTATCTGCTAACAGGGGAATTAGCATATAGGCACTTAGTTGTCAAAACAAAAGAAGGGAGGGGGGGGGGGGGGTTAGAAGGCTATTTTATGACTCCTTAATCCTGGCGCTCTATGCAGATATAATTAGGTCAACCTTTTGTTCATCGTTGTTCAAGTTCATTCACTGGCACTTTTGGCACTTCTACTTCCTACGAGTAGATATGTTTTGGGCCTGATGATAAGTAAATTACTATAGTAATTATAAGATGGTTATTATATGATTATATCTTAAAGATTTAAACAACGTCTCCTGACTCCTTCGGACCTAGATGATCCCTTGTCCAATTTTTTCTATTTATTTAATGAGGGACTCTTGAAAACAAGAGGCTGTATAAAAACCGCACCTAGTGCAAAGGGATTCAAAAACACCCTCCGTGAAGGATCCATCTTGGTGACCTGAAGCTCTCCAC
Organism: Dendrocalamus latiflorus; assembly: GCA_017311315.1. NCBI lineage: Eukaryota > Viridiplantae > Streptophyta > Magnoliopsida > Poales > Poaceae > Dendrocalamus > Dendrocalamus latiflorus. The sequence goes on along the minus strand of CM029652.1, from coordinate 40,509,263 downwards.
CTCTTTTCCAGGCTTCCAGCTCTCTCAAACATCATTCCTCTTTCTCCACTGATGGTTGCCATGTTGGATGGTGACATACATCTGTGCAAACATGCATCATGTATCTTGCATTTAACTTACAGGGTGACCTTTAGTAGATTAAGATTTAAGAGGTGCCTCGTTGTGCATAGATTTTAGATCTGACATGCTAGAGCAAATTGGCCATAATCTATGCTAGAGCAAATTGGCCATAACTAGATGATTTTGAGAGCAAATGGGCTCAATGTTGTTAGTATCTGTTGATTACCTGTAGGGCTGTCTCTGTTAGACAGGCTGTTAGGCCCATGTGCTCCTAGTCCCTTTCTGTTAGCCTAGTCAGGGTGTCTGTTAGAGTTTCCAGGGTGGTCTCTCCTTTCTGTTAGACCTAACCCTAGATCCCTTGCCTATATATACCTTGTATTGCTGATCCTCTTGGTGGAATACAATGCATATTACAGTGCTACATAGTGCTACACTTTCCTACATGGTATCAGCCGTTCGATCCCGACCATCCGGTCGATCTCGGCCATCCGCTTCCGCCTAACCCTATTCCCCCTTTTCCTCTCGCCATGCCTGGCGATCCGCCGCCACCGTCTTCTGCTCCTGCTGCTGCCGCCGCAGCCGATCCTTCCACGGCTGCCGCCGCCAGAGCTGCAGAAGATGCCCGCGCCGCCACGGTGCTCCACGATGCGCGCCTCGCCGCCGCCGCCACGGTCCGTGCCGCCGCTCTCGCACGGGCCGAAGCCGCTGAGCGCAAGGCCGCCATCGCCGCCCAAGAACGCGCGGCCGCCGCTGATCGGGAGAGCGCTGCTCTCGCACGCGCCGCCCGTGAGCGCGCCGCCGCTTCTGGGAAGACGACTCCGACGCCGAGTCCGTCCGCGAGGCAGCACCTCCTCCCCTTCATGACGCCCTTCTCCTTCATGAGGCCGCCGCCATCGCCACTCTTCATGCTCAAGCCATCGGTGTCCAGAACATCCGGTCGCTGGTTCCTCTCGTCCTCGACCTCACCTCCGGCCACTACACACGGTGGCGCGAACTCTTCCTCCTCGCCCTTGGGAAATACTCGCTCGAAGCCCACGTACTCTGCGATGCTCCCAATCCGGGTCTTCCCGATTGGAATCGCATGGATTGCGTTGTCAAGTCGTGGATTCTCGGCACCCTCTCCACCGAGCTCGTCGAGACTGTGCTGGAGCGTCGGGCCACCGCGCGCATCACCTGGCTCGCCGTCGAAACTCAATTTCTCGGCAACCGGGAATCGCGCGTCCTCTACCTCGACACCGAGTTCCGCACGTTCGTCCAAGGCGACCTCTCCATTGCTGATTACTGCCGCCGCTTCAAAAGCATGGCCGACGCACTCACCGATCTCGGGGAAGTCATCGCCGACCGGACCCTTGTCCTGCACGTCATTCGCGGCCTCAACGAGAAGTTCACCGCCATCGGCCTCCACCTCCAACGCAGTAGGCCTTTCCCCTCCTTCCTTGAGGCTCGTGCTGACCTTCTTCTGGAAGAACTTCACATGGCCAACCGCAAGCAACTTCCGGCCACCGCTCTGCTCTCCTCCGGCGTTCACTCTGCCTCAACACCCACCAACCGCTCCTCCTCTGCTCTCAGCGGACCTGGAGGCAACAACGGAGGCGCGGGCGGAGGCTCCTCCAACAACGGAGGCGCGGGCGGAGGCTCCTCCCACGCTCGAGGACGGCGCGGCAAGCGATCCGGCCGCGCTGGCCAGAACGGCGGCAGCGGCGCTGGCGGCTCCGGCGCACCCAAACCCAGTGGCTGGCCCAGCTTCTACAACCCCTGGACAGGTACTATACAGATGTGGCCTGGCCCCGTCCTCCTCTTGCTCCTCTTCCGCCGGGCCGTACCTCCGGGCCGGTCGTGTCTTCCCAGGCTCCGGCGCCCCCTCCACAACCCCACGCTCTGTTGGCCGCCCAGCACCAGTGGGCTCTTCCCGGCCATGCTGGTTTCTACGGAGGTACTCCCGCCGGCCATGCCGGACTCTGCGAAAGTTCTTCCGCCGGGCCAGCAACTGGGAACCACGCCGCTTCTCCCTGGGACCAGCACAGCCTTGCGGGTGCCTTCTCCACCATGACGCTCACACCTCCCCAGCAGCAACCTGAGTGGTTCTTCGACACCGGAGCTACCTCCCACATGACTTCTGATCCGGGTATCCTCTCTCACTCCTCAGCCCTGCGGTCCTACACTCCTTCTTCCATTGTTGTCGGTAACGGCTCTTTACTTCCCGTTACCTCCACCGGCACAGCCGATCTTCACGGGTCGCTTCGCCTTCACAATGTCCTTGTTGCTCCCACACTTATTAAAAATCTCATTTCTGTTCGTCAGTTTACATCTGATAATAACTGTTCGATTGAATTTGATCCCGCTGGCTGTTCTGTGAAGGATCTTCGGTCTCGGAACGTGATCATCAGGTGCAATAGCTCCGGTCCGCTCTACCCCCTGCATATCCCTCCTGCAGCCGAGTCTCTTCTCGCCACTTCCTCCGCTCCGCTTTGGCATCGTCGTCTTGGTCATCCCGGTCATGAAGTCCTGTCTAAGCTAGCGAGTTCTTCTGTCATTCCCTCATGTAATAAAACCGCGACTCAAATTTGTCATGCATGTCAGCTGGGTCGTCATGTTCGTCTCCCTTTTCATGTGTCCGCGTCCCGTGCTTCCAAACAGTTTGATCTAATACACTGTGACCTTTGGACATCACCTGTTGATAGTGTTTCTGGTTACAAGTATTATCTGGTTATCCTGGACGACTACTCACATCACCTGTGGACTTACCCTCTTCGATTCAAGTCTGACACCTTTTCGACACTCGCTAACTTCTTCTCGCTTGTTTCCACTCAGTTCGGTGTCACCATTAAGGCAGTTCAGTGCGACAACGGCCGCGAGTTTGACAACTCCAGCGCCCGCACGTTCTTCTTCACCCTCGGTGTCCACCTCCGCATGTCCTGCCCCTACACCTCCCAGCAGAATGGTAAAGCTGAGCGTATCATTCGTTCCATCAACAATGTCATTCGCTCTCTCTTGTTTCAGGCGTCTATGCCACCATCCTTCTGGGTTGAGGCCTTGACCACTGCTACCTACCTCCTCAATATTCTTCCCACCAAGACGCTGAACTTCTCCACACCTCACCATGCGCTCTTTGGGTCTTCACCCTCGTATGATCATCTCCGCGTCTTTGGATGCACCTGCTACCCCAACCTTGCCTCCACAGCCTCCCACAAACTCGCCCCTCGCTCCGCCTTATGTACTCTCCTTGGCTACTCCGCCCACCATAAAGGGTACCGGTGTCTCGACATGGCCTCCAATCGGGTCTACATCTCCCGTCATGTCACCTTCGATGAAACCTCCTTTCCCTTTGCTGATCTTCCCTCCACCCCGTCCACGGCCGACTTTGAGTTTCTGGATGACTACACTAATCCCGTGCCGACTCCCATTGGACCGTCGTGCACCTCTTTGCCTGCAGGTCTTCCCACAGCAACTTCTCCCCCGCGCCAGGAAGACGCGAGTGCTGACGTCTCCGCGCGCGCGCCACGCGCGGCCCCGGACGATGCCGCCCCCGCCTCTCCGCTGTGCGCGGCTGTCAACGACACCACCCTGCCGCACCCATCAATGGAGGTTGATGCGGTGTGCAGGGCACCACCGGCACTGCCATGTGCGGCAGCCCCTCCACCCGCATTGCCACATGCGGCCCCCGCCGGACGCATCATTTGCCATGTCTACACCCGGCGTACGAAGGAGGATCCTCCTCCCTCCGCCCCGATGCAGTCCCCAGCGCCTCCTGCCCCGGCTGTAGCGCCCTCCCCGGCGCCCCTTCCTCCGGGTGCAGTGCCGGTGCCTCCCGTGCTCAATCGGCACCCGATGACGACACGCGGCAAGTCCGGTTTTCGGCTTCCCGCTCTCTACCACGTCACGCAGCTGTCACCTGTCCCTCGGACTTACCGTGCCGCCCTCGCCGATCCCAATTGGCGAACTGCTATGGAAGAAGAATATGCGGCACTCTTACAAAACCGCACCTGGGACTTGGTTCCTCGCCCGAGCCAGGCAAATGTCGTTTCCGGTAAATGGATCTTCAAGCACAAGCTCCAGGCAGATGGATCTCTCGAGCGCTATAAAGCCCGTTGGGTGCTCCGTGGCTTTACTCAGCGTCCGGGAGTGGACTTCGCCGAGACCTTTAGTCCCGTTGTGAAACCGACAACCGTGCGGACAGTGCTGGCTCTTGCCCTCTCCATGAAGTGGCCAATCCATCAGCTTGATGTGAAGAACGCTTTCCTTCACGGGACCTTGTCTGAGACAGTTTATTGTTCACAACCATCCGGATTCGAGGATTCTACTCATCCGGAGTTTGTCTGCCGCCTGAACAAATCACTATATGGTCTCAAGCAAGCTCCTCGTGCTTGGTACAGCCGGTTTGCTTCATATCTCCTATCTCTTGGATTCATTGAGGCCAAGTCTGACACCTCCCTGTTTGTGTACCACCGCGGCACTGAGATTGTCTACCTGCTTCTTTATGTCGATGACATCGTTCTCACCGCTTCATCTGCCGAGCTCCTCCGTCGCATCATATCTGCATTACAGCGGGAGTTCTCTATGAAGGATCTTGGTGAGCTTCACCACTTCTTGGGGATGCATGTGCAGAAGTGTCGTGATGGTCTTCTTCTCTCACAACGACAATATATGATGGACATCTTGGAGCGTGCCGGCATGACAGATTGCAAGCCATGCACCACCCCTGTTGACACCAATCCAAAGGTGTCAGCCTCAACCGGTGCCCCTGTCAGTGATCCCAGCGATTTCCGCAGTTTAGCCGGGGCCTTGTAGTACCTCACATTTACTCGGCCGGACATCTCTTATGCAGTTCAGCAGGTGTGTCTCCATATGCACGACCCTCGCGAGCCCCACCTTGCTGCTCTCAAACGGATTCTTCGGTATGTTCGTGATACTCTCCATCTCGGCCTCTTTATTCAGCCATCCTCGTAGTCTCATCTCGTGGTTTACTCTGATGCTGACTGGGCCGGTTGCCCGGACACGCGCAAGTCCACCTCGGGCTATGCCGTGTTTCTCGGAGACAACCTTGTTTCCTGGTCCTCCAAGCGTCAGAACACGGTATCACGATCCAGCGCAGAGGCTGAGTATCGCGGTGTGGCCAATGCTGTTGCCGAGGCCTCCTGGTTACGCCACCTTTTATTGGAACTGCATACTCCACTTCAGCAGGCTACCTTGGTGTACTGCGACAACATCAATTCAGTCTACATGTCCTCCAACCCGGTCCAACATCAGCGCACCAAGCACATTGAGATCGACCTTCACTTTGTTCGTGAGAAGGTAGCTCTTGGAGCTGTTCGCGTACTACATGTCCCCACTACTTCCCAGTACGCCGACATCTTCACCAAGGGTCTTCCTTCCTCGGTCTTCAGTGAGTTTCGGTCCAGTCTGAACGTCCGAGGTGCAGACGCTCCGACTGCGGGGGGGTGTTAGACAGGCTGTTAGGCCCATGTGCTCCTAGTCCCTTTCTGTTAGCCTAGTCAGGGTGCCTGTTAGGGTTTCCAGGGTGGTCTCTCCTTTCTGTTAGACCTAACCCTAGATCCCTTGCCTATATATACCTTGTATTGCTGATCCTCTTGGTGGAATACAATGCATATTACAGTGCTACACTTTCCTACAGTCTCCACCAAGTTCTATTCAAATCCAACCACCAAAGCAAAACGGCCATAATCAATGATCTGAGTAGTGATTTTTCTGCTTCGATTTGTTACAACTGAATGTTTGTGTAAACTGAGCATCTCATTGCCTTGGGGATGGCCTGCATGTGGTTTGATCTGCATGATACTCGGTGAACTAGCCCTCTTAATCATAAACAGACAAAACTCAGCAAGTTCAAGTCAAGTTGCCTGTTGATCACCGATTTGTGGCCGTTTTGCTTCAGTGTACATGACAGGAACCTCTTTGATATGATTAATCAAAAGCCACCCTACAAGTCTTATGCATGATACATCATGCAAGTTAGTAGAGAACTAGAGATGTTTTCTCACCATTGGACATAGTGGCCACCAATGGAAAAGTTGTAGGGTTTGGAACAAGTCGTTCGCAAATCCCTTTGCACTAGACGGGTTGATTTATATAGTGGAGGTGGGGTGCTCTGTTTCTGATTTTCATGTGATTTCCCCTCGTTCAAATAAATATAATGGAATATATATTTTTGGATGAGGGACCACCTAGGTTCAGAAAAAAGGAGTGAGGTATGTTGGTTGAATAGTTTAGATCTCACCTTATAATTACATTAATAATTACGCACAATTTTCCTTGGTAAAATGAGTTGGAGCCATAGAAAATTTGTGCACCTATGCACAAAAAAAATGTAATTGAATTCAACCCGTGTTGGTTTGGGTGCGCTGATGTATCTAAACCTGGGCCATAACAGCTGTTTGGGCTAAAAATTACTATTTCTTTTATTGTGGATGCATACCCTTGTTGGTTTGAGAGCGCTGATTGGGCTTGAAAATTGCCTCTCTCTCTCTCTCTCTCTCTCTCTCTCTCTCTCTCTCTCTCATGTCTGCATAATATAGGCAATTTATTTACCTTTGCACCCGTACTGAGTATGATGTAATGGAATTCCCCACATTTGGCTGTCAAATAGAAAGTTAAGACTGTTTTATCCTTCAGCCACTGGTGGCAGGCTCGGTTGAAGTGCGAGCTGTCAAATGTTCTTTTCGAGATATGTTGGCTTCATGTATGCATCCTCCGTCTTGTGTGGGTCCCAAATAGCCATGGAATGCACAAAGTTCAAAACATTAAATACAATTTATAGTTATTCCCATGAATTGTTCGGGTCAAACTGTTTGATGTATGACTATGAATCCCTCATCAGCCAACAACCAGTGGTTTCCAGAAAGTTATGGTAATCTTTGTTTTGATCGAAGACCATAAATTTGAGTTTGATTTACGACTAGGCCCCTAGTCGCCTAGAATTGTACTAAGACATTTCATATGGAATTTAAGCAGCAAAAGTGCACAACTACTGTGACTGCTACATGTTTCTCTGGTGGGCCCTGACAAGCCCATACCGGCAGGATCAGTTTTTTTTTGGGTACAGTCCTTTGGTCAATTCAGCTGACGTCGGCTGGGTTGCAGAGGGCTTCCGCTTCCGCTTTTTATTATTTGTTACAGTAACTTAATTTTATACAGTACGTTTTTTATGAGGTTTATAGATAAATTATAGTGAGATATTATATCGAGTCTAGTTGTACTGATCAAAATCACATATGACTTTTTTTTCTCTTTCTATCATCTCCCACAAATAATTAAAATTTAAAAATCATAAGCTAAAAGCTAAAACCATAGCCCAAACAACCCACAATTCATCATACTGTTATGAATAGCGCTTGTATTCAATATGAGGCCAATGGGCCGGTATATATACACAAAGTACAGGTGGTAAATATGCAAAGAACCCCTCATAACAATGGGGAATAACAAACTATACATGTATCTCTAACACCCCCCTCAAACTCATGGTGGATCAACAACACTGAGTTCGGAGAGGTAGAAGTTGTGCTGTGCGCGAGTCTGGGCCTTCGTGAAGAAATCCGCTATTTGAAACTCCGAAGGCACATACTGAAGAGTAATCACTTGATCATGCACACAAGACCTCATGAAAGAAGCATCAACACCAATATGCTTGGTGAGCTCATGCTTCACAGGATCACGAGCAATACTGATAGCACCTGTACTGTCTGACAAGAGAGGGGTCGGTGTAGTGACAGAAACACCAAAATCCTCAAGTAACCACCGTAGCCAAGTAATCTCTGCTGTCAAGAGAGCCATAGCTCGCAACTCAGCCTCTGCACTCGAACGGGACACTGCAGTCTGTTTCTTCGTCTTCCAGGCAATAAGAGAACCCCCAAGAAAAACACAGTAAGCAGAGATAGACCGGCGATCAGAGGGAACGCTGGCCCAAGTAGCATCCGAATAGGCCTGAAGCTGTAACGAGCTGGAACGTGGAAAGAAGAGACGGCGAGAGATAGTCCCGCGAAGGTATCGCAGAACTCGAAGAAGGTGACTGTAGTGGACCTGAGTGGGAGCTGAAACAAACTGACTCAGAATATGAACTGGATAAGTGATATCCGGACGAGTAACAGCAAGGTAGACAAGACTCCCAACAAGATGACGATAGCGAGTCGGATCAGAAAGAGGCTCGCCATCAGAGAGTCGGAGATGAACATTGAGCTCCATGGGAGTCTCAACAGTACGCTGATCAGTGAGAGAGGCGCGATCAAGAAGATCCTGCATATATTTCTCTTGGGACATAAAGAAACCATCTGGAGTGGAAGTAACCTCAATCCCAAGATAGTAATGAAGAGGATCAAGATCCGACATAAGGAACTGCTCACTAAGACGAGCCTTGACAAAGGCAATGTACTCAGAATCATCTCCCGTAATGATCATATCATCAACATACAGAAGAAGAAGAGTCCGACCACGAGACGAAGTGTGGACAAAGAGCGTATGATCATGATCACTAGCTGAAAAGCCAGCAGCAGTGACCACAGAGGAGAAGCGCTCAAACCAAGCACGAGGGGCTTGCTTAAGGCCATAGAGAGAGCGACGAAGGCGACAGACCATGCCCTCAGGAACAGAATACCCGGGTGGCGGATGCATGTAGACCTCCTCACGCAACTCGCCATTAAGAAATGCATTCTTGACATCAAGCTGAGAAACAGACCAGTGGCGAACAGACGCCACCGAAAGAAGAGTGCGAACAGTGGTCATGTGGGCCACAGGAGCAAAAGTCTCGTCGTAGTCAACATCATGCTCCTGCTGGAAGCCACGAGCAACCAGACGCGCCTTATAGCGCTCAAGAGAGCTATCAGAGCGAGTCTTAATCTTATAGACCCACTTACACGTGATGTGATGAGAATGAGATGGAAAAGGAACAAGATCCCAAGTACTAGTACGCTCGAGGGCAGCAATCTCCTCGGCCATGGCAAGCTGCCACTCAGGATGAGTAACAGCATCCCGGTAGGAGACAGGCTCACGAGTAGCTGCGCCAGCAAAGGCAAAACGGGCAGGAAGCCGAATCGACTGGTGATCGCGGAGAGCGTAGCGAGGAGAAGATGACCCATCAGGGGAAGATGGAGCATCAGGAGAAGATGGAACATCCGGAGAAGATGGAAAAGGTACTGTAGTGGGAGGAGCCTGGGGAGTCGTAGGAGACGACACAGGCGGCGACAACGGCAGAGAGGCCACAGGGGAAATATGTGGAGGCTCAGTGGGACAGGTGGACGAGGGCAAAACAGATATAGGTGTATCTGGAAAGGTCAAGAAAGACAGAGACTCCACAGAGGAAGCCGAAGGAGAGGCAGGACGTGGGTAGAATGGACGAGACTCGTCGAAAGTCACATCCCGAGAAACCCGCATCCGACGACCAACAGGATCCCAGCACCGATAGCCCTTGTGCTCGGCACTGTATCCCAGAAAGACACACTCAACAGACTGAGCGGTCAGTTTGGTGCGTTCTCGAGGGGCGAGGAGAACGTAGCAAACGCAGCCAAACAGATGAAGGGTAGAGTAGTTAGGAAGAAGACCACAGAGACGCTCAACAGGGATCGCTCCCTGAAGAGCAGAAGAGGGCTGGATGTTGACGAGATAGGTGGCCGTGGAAACAGCCTCGGCCCAAAAGTGAGGTGGAATAGAGGCAGCGATCATCAGAGCACGAGCCGTCTTAAGGAGGTGACGATGCTTGCGCTCAGCGACACCATTCTGAGCATGAGCACCAGGACAAGAGAACTGAGCGAGAGTGCCCTGCTCAGCAAGGAAGCTACGCAGGTAACGAGAGAGGTACTCGCCAGCAGAATCAGCACGAAAGACACGAATAGGAGTGGAGAACTGTGTGTGAATCATAGTGGCAAATTGTTTATAGATAGACAAGGCCTCACTACGAGAAGACATGAAATATATCCAAGTGTGGCGAGAGAAATCATCTATAAATATGATATAATATCGATGACCCCCTTTCGAAACGAAGGGAGCCGGACCCCAAACATCTGAATGAACAAGATCAAAAGGGCGCTGAGACACAGACTCACTATGAGGATAAGGAAGCTGAATCTGTTTACCTACCTTACAGCCCTGACAATCTAAAGACACGTCTCCTGAGACAGACCCCAGAAGACCACGACGAACTAAGGACGACAGGCGAGATCCACACAGATGACCAAGACGGTGATGCCACTGCTGGAAAGAGCCGGTAGACGAAGAGGCAGAAGCGGAGAAACTGGCGGCGGTGGTGGCAGCGGAAGGAAGATGAAGCCAGTCAAGCTCCCAGAGACGCTGTGAGTCACGGCGCCGAGGGCCAGAACCAACCAGAGCTCCCGTGTGGCAGTCCTGAACACAACAAGAGTTAGAGTCGAGAATGACCCGATAACCAAGGTCAGTAATCTGCCCAGCAGAAAGAAGCTGCAAGGTAAGGCGAGGAACATGAGCAACAGAAGGAACATGAAAAGATGAGTTGCTAAGAGATCCTCGACCAGAGACAGAAAGAGATGTACCATCAGCAGTAAGAACACTGACAGGAGAATCAAGAGGTGTAATAAAAGACAGAGTGGAAGGATCAGGAGTCATGTGAAAAGATGCTCCAGAATCAAGAATCCACGGGGAGGTACCTGACTGTGTAGGGGGTGGTTTCTCAGTGCCCGAAGAGTCAGTAGCAGAACCTGCAGAACCTGTCGAGGGAGAACCGGAAGCGGCAAGCAGGCGTCGAAGTCTGGCTATCTCCTGCTCGGTGAGAGAAACTGCTGAAGAAGTCGATGTAGAAGCACTAGTGCCAGTAGAAGAACTGCGTGAAAGATGCCGCTTCTTCTTATAGCACTGGGACTCAATGTGACCGACCTTGTCGCAGTAGGGACAGTGAGGACGGCCACCTCCAGACGGAGGGCGGCCACCACCACCTGTGGTAGCCGCTGGAGGAGGCAGTGTAGCAGGTAGACGAGCGGCGAGCACAGAGGGGAGTGGCATCAGACCAGCACCACTCAGGCGAGTCTCCTCCGCGCGTATCTCGGTAAGAGCCTCCAGGAGAGTGACACGAGGGTGGCGTGCAAGGAGCTGGGCACGCCGTTGCTCGAACTCAGGACGAAGGCGAGTAAGGAACTCGTAGACCCGCTGAAACTCCAGGTCAGCACGTATATCCAGGCAGCACGGACAGGAACGACAGCCAGCAGTGCGGAGAGAGTCCAACTGACGCCAGACAGCAGAGCTCTGGGTGTAAAAAGCGTCAACAGTAGCATCACCCTGCTGAAGAGAGTGCTCCTGGCAGACCACGGACAGGTACAGGGCATCACCAGAGGGCTCGTAGCGCTAACGAAGATGAGTCCACATCTGGAAAGCCGAAGGGAGTCCCACAACCTCAGAAGAGAACTGAGGCTGGACACTGGCGATGAAGACAGCAGCAGCCCGAGCGTCGTCATCGTACCACTGAGTGTAGGCGGTCAGACGATCCTTGTAGGAATCCAGAGCCTTCTGGTAGGCAGAGGCAGCTTCATCATCAGCAAGGCGAGCGGCCTCAGTAGCAGCCTTATCGGCTGTCGGGGGCAATGCAACAGGCGTAGGCTCCGTCGGAGGAATAAGGCAAGGCGGGCAGGTGACATCGCCAGAGAGGACGCCCCAGAGACGAAGACCACGCATGTAGATGCGCATGTGAGACACGAAGTCGGTGTAATTAACACCATCAAAGATCACCGGGCAGCGAGGGAGGGAAACGGTGCCCATTGGTAGGCGGCGCTGGACGGCGCGGCGACCAAGGCAACGAAGTCTAACAGGCGGCGCTGGACGGCGCGACGGTTAGAACGACGTTTTTTTACTCAACCGGCTAAAACGGGCCGAGGGCTCGCTACACGCACGCGCTTAGGGCACGCACGCACGAGGCGGCGGCGGCGCGACGGCGGCACCGGAGTCGGCGCGGGAGGCGGAGGAGCCGAGGCCGGGCGGAAGGCGGAGGCGCCGAGGCCGGGCGGGAGGCGAAGGCGGCGAGGCCGGGCGAAGCAGAGCGCCTCGGGCAGTCCGGCGGCGGGGAGCACCGGCGACGGCGCCGAGGCAACCCCAGGCGGCGCGGCGGCTTGACCAGATCGATTCGGATCTGGGCGGCGGCGGTCCAATCCGAGGGAGTCGGCGGCGGCGACGACGCGGGGGAGTCGGTGGAGCCGACGGCGGCGGGCTCGAGCGGCCGGGCTCGAGCAGAGTCGGGCGGGGCCGACGGCAGCAGGGACGGCAGCGGCAACGGGGGAGTCGGCGGGGCCGATGGCGGCAGCGAGGCGACAAGCGAAGCGACGGGAAAACCCTAGGTACGCTCTGATATCATGTTATGAATAGCGCTTGTATTCAATATGAGGCCAATGGGCCGGTATATATACACAAAGTACAGGTGGTAAATATGCAAAGAACCCCTCATAACAATGGGGAATAACAAACTATACATATATCTCTAACACATACTACCAAGAGAAAGTTGAGTATTATACTTGTGCCTTACTTTGGGATGCAAATAGTTCTTGATATACTTGTTTTCTCTTATGGTCAGGATGGATTTGTAAATTATCTTGCCATTGCAAAATCTGGACGCTTTATTGTTGCTGGTGTTGGCCAGGTCAGTGCATCAAACTCCACTTTGTTACTACAGTTCAGGTACATGATAGTCCAATTTCTTTTACTTCTACTGCAATGCTTTTTCAAGATTATCTAGAGAATAGAAAAAAGAAAGAAAAAAGTTATTCTCAATATAGCTTCCTGTTTGTGAATTTGTTTCATAAAGGCATATTAACTAGTTGTGCTCTGCATCAAGTTTTTGGTTTCGTGATACCTCCGCATGCCGAACAATGTGCAACATTTCTGTTCATTTTTTATGTAGACTCCACTACTCTTGCAACACCATCTCTTATCAGTGCTAGTTTCGGAAGCTCAGCTTCAGTGTTTAATATATTTCTTTCATTAGGAACCTCGCCTTGGAAGATGGGGCCGTGTTCGATCAGCTCAAAACGGAGTTGCAATCCATCCGATCCGACTCAGAGAAAAACGAGAACCTGTAGGGTAGATGATCGATACGTCAACAAACCCCTTGAATGTTGTAGATCACACAAGGAGAACTACAGTTCAGGATCCATCCGCCCTGCATTTTGGCAAAGCCAGCTAGGGTGCCCCGTATGCACGGGGACGCTCAATTTTTTTGAAAATTACACACACACACACACTAGCTATAGGTTTAAATTTGATAATATATGAGAGAATTAAATACAAAATGTATTTCATATCCTCTGATCAAATTTTATAGACAATCACATATCTTTTTTCCTCTACCTATATGGTAGTGTGTGAATGGTATGAAAGTACTTGTTTTATTTAGGTCTAAGGAAATTCTTTAGTTTCTAACTAAAAAATGACGTGTCAACTTGATTCTCTATCTGTTTGCATCATTGTGACCATCATCATTGTGACCATCGCGATGAGTGTAATGATTCCAAACTAACATTGAGTATCTTACACGAAATATTTTACTTACAAATTTTAAAGATATATGTGACATAAATAGACGTCAATACTAGCCTACTAAGTATGGATGTACTAAAAAACCGTACGTGTTTCTCGGGTAGGGTACGTGAATTGACATGAGGGACTTGGCGTGCTAATTAAAAAATGATGAAATAGATATATGTTTGTAACAACATGTTCACACATATTAAAAATATTTTTATTTGTTACTGTTATCATTCTGTAAAATAAGTTGGTTTCATAATTAAATGTATAAAGTAGTCAATTAATTGGAAAGAAAGCCCAATAAATTATATAATAACATTAAGTACGTAGGTTTAACGGATGCTACCATTCGAACAACCGATAATTGCTTAACAACCATCTTTTATCTAATCTTTAAGCACGTATGGTGTACATCCAACACATTTTCTAGTTCCACCACCGACCATTCCCGCAGAAGAAATTCAGTGCGAGAAGGTGAACAAATTTCCTCCGCAAGCGACGGGAATTCGGAGGGTGTTACAGATGAAAAGCTTGAAAAATGTATTCTAGTTGCGAAAGATCCTGCCCGATCTCCTTGCCGTTAGATTTTGTGAGGCAATTTTGTAAGCACTGCTGCCCTCTAAAGAGTAAAGATGGAGAGCTTAATGTATCATGTTAGAAAATCTGGACCTAGACTTGAAGTCTTAGCTCATGATGGGCATCTCATCACAGGTATGAGAAAGAGAAAGCAATAAAGAAAGACCAGAAATTATCTCTATCTCTGTGTTTCAATTAACTATTTGCATCTTCTGTGATTAATCTCTCTTTTGAATAGCAGAGGAGTCGATCGGACTGGTCGCCAGCAACGGTTCCTAACACGTTATCAACACGAATCGCTCCGGGGAATCGAAAGGTAATAATTGAAGCATTAGTAGATTGAATTGTCTACATCTAGATCGCTTTAAATTCTACAGATTTCGCTTTCTAGATTATTTTCTATGGCGCAAATTAGCTCTAATTTACCGCGAGCAAACTTGAAGTCGCCGGCACAATGTCGATTGGTAGGTTACATGAAAGAGTAGATGTTGATTGCATTGTAGATTGAAAAAAAATAGGAAAAATCTTGCACGGCCGGCCCCGTATGGCTGCCGTGCACGCCACCGCGCTGGCCCGAAGCCGCTGCCGGCCTCCTCACGTGCCACCACGCGCGCCGCCGCGTTGGCCTGAAGCCGCTGCCGGCCGCTGGCCTCCCAATGCATCGTCGCGCGCACTGCCAAGCTGGCCCGAAGCCACCACTCGGCACTGCCAAAAGCCAACGCTCGGCGCCGCCCAAAGCCACTGCCCAAGCCAGGCCACCGGCTGCCCGAAGCCGCTGCTCGACACCGCCCGTCGCTCGAGGCCGCCGCTGCCACTCAGTGCTGCCCGAAGCCTGCCACTCAGCGCCGCCCGATGCCGCCCGCCACTCAAGGCCGTCCACCACTCGAGGACGCCGCCACCATTCGGTGCCGCCCGAAGCCCGCCGCTCGGCGCCGCCTGAAGCCGCTGCACGAGCCCGGCCGCCCGCCGCCGTCAGCAGTCGCCGCTCACCGCGCGTGCCGCACGGGCTGCCGGTCGCTCGCAACCCGGCCACTTGGAATACGCTGTCGCCACGGGAAGGAGCCGGTGACTAGGGTTTTAACCCTAGCCACCGACATTGTAGGCTACCGGGTCGTATGGGCCAAACGGGCCGATTCTCCGGCCCGATAGAAAAGGAGAAGAGGCTGAAAGAAAAAAAGTGGAAAAGGAGATCGGGCCGTCGTCGGTAAATTTGCAAAAGGCCCCCGAATTTTGAAAATTACAGGAGGGTCCTTAGAATTTTCAGAAGGGTCCTGGATTTTGCCAAAAAAAGCCCTAAAAATCAGAAAATTACGCAAAAATTTTCTCTGAATTGAAATTTTGCGTATAAGCCCTTGAAAATTGTAGAATTCACTAAAAATTCATATTCCGATATAAAAGAGCCTCGGGATTCAAATTTTTGAATTATTTTTATCATTTGAAGCATGTTTAGCACTGTCATTATTATTTTCTATGTTTTCTGTATTTATTTACTGTTTTGATTAATCGTAATTATTTAAATTGCCTTTAATCACCAAAATTAACAGCAAAATTTATAGAAAATTCTGGAATATTACGAGAATCTTTTTTACCATTATCCAATTTATTTACCTACAGTAAATTTATTCCATGCATGTTTACCGGCAGTAAACTTATTTTTTCCTTTCATGCACTTGTAGATGATAGGCATCACGAACTAGGTGTTCGTGGAGCTGGCCCAGTGTGGCCAAAACTACTTGACTTGGGCTTCCGATATCGAGATAGTACTTGGAGCTAAAAAGCTCCATGCTGCCATTGGGATTGGTGCACCGCAGGATGCCAAACCCACACCTGAGGAAAATGATCAGACTCTTCACTTCCTCAGGCACCATTTCTGTCTCACTCTCAAGAATGAGTACATGGCAGAGAAGAGCGCGCTAGCATTATGGACTGGACTTAAGAAGCGGTTCGAGAGGCTAAAGTACACCATCCTTTCTTAGGTAGAGCAAAAATGGATCCACCTGAGATTTGCCGACTTTAAAATAGCTGGGGAGTACAATTCTGCTCTGCAAACAATTTGTATCAATCTTCAACTTTGTGGCAAGCAGATCACAGATGAGCAGAAAATTGAGAAGACCCTATCCACCTTCCACCACAATGCAGTACAGACTGCACGCAACTATCGTCAAGACGACTATAAGGAGTATGCTGAATTGATTGATATAATACAGATTATCGAGGGTTAGAATGAAGTTCTCTATAAGGACTATATCGCACAGCCACCTAGAAGCTCCACTAGCCGTGAAGCTACAAGGTGCGAAAGCCCATAATGAAGAAAAAGAGAAGGAAGGGTAAGGCCACAGCCCAGATGCTCCACGTGAGAATAAGACATTTGATGATAATTGCATGGCAATGAGAATTACAGTTGAGCATTCTATACTGCATGTCCACACCCAGAATGGTCTAGCAGAGGCATTAATCAAGAGAATTAAGCTTATTGTCGGACCGCTTTTGCAGAATTGTAATTTACCAGCTACATATTAGGGACACGCAGTCCTGCATGCAGCAACTCTTATCAACTTTAGACCATCAACCTACAATATTCATTCACCTATGCAACTAGCGCAAGGGTCAGTACCAAAAATTTCTCATCTCTGGAGATTTGGATGTAAGGTTTATGTACCTATACCCCCTCTACAGCGTAATGTAATGGGTCCTCTCCGAAAGACTGGGATATACGTTGGTTATGAGACAACATCTATAATCAGGTATTTAGAACCCATGACAAGAGATTTGCATACTGTCCGTTTCGCTGATTGCATATTTGATTAGAATAATTTCCAAACATTAGAGAGGAGGAAATCAACCCCTTGATGAAAAATGTTGGGAAAATATGTGGCAAGCCACAGGAATCCATGCACATGACCCGTCTATTAGTGAAACAAATAGAGAACTTCAGAAGATCATTGATTTGCAAGCATTACCAAACCAACTGTTTGACCACTTTAGTGATTTAAAGAGCATGACCAAGTTGCATGTGCCTGCACGCAATGCACCGGAGAGGGTTGAAATACCAAAGAAAGTTGAAGGTATCCCTAATCCCTTCTAGAGGCCTCAGAATAAAAGGACGAGAACTCCGTCCCCTCAAACCCTAAGTAACCGGGGACGCATGGTGAAAAAGGATAAGAAGGATATGACACAGCCGATCACTGAAGGTCCCCTGAACCAGAAGGTGAGCCAGTTGAGACCTAGCACCAGTATGACACCTTCAGAAAAGGGTATACTGGATTTGAACATTCCCATGGAGGGAGAAATCAGCATGGATATGTGCGTACACATCGGAACTGAAAAACTAAATGGACTTGCCACCGCAACTGGAGGAAACGATGAGCAAGTAGAAGCGCAAGAAGAGGCAACTCATGATGCAATAGCTATAAACTATGTGCACACGAGAGAATCCATGAATAGAACAACAGTCAATGTTGATATCTACTTTGCAAAGAAAATTGCCACAATCATTGATCTTGATCCAGAGTCTGCATCGCTCGCTGAATGTAAAAAAGATCAGATTAGAAAAATTGGAAAAGGCAATAGAAACTGAATTATTATCTCTAAACAAAATAGAGGTGTTTGAACCTGTAAGCCACACGCCTCCCCATGTGCACCTTGTAGGGCATAAGTGAGTATTTGTTCAAAAGAGAAATGAAAGAAATAAAGTTGTAAGATATAAAGCAAAGCTTGTTGCACAAAGTTTCACTCAACGTCCAGGAGTTGATTATGAAGAAACATATTCCCCAGTCATGAGTTGAATCACCTTTAGATACTTAATATCAACGGCAGTAAACCTGAACTTAGAAATTAAATTGATGGAAGTGGTAACTTCATACCTTTATAGAAACTTGGATTCAAAAATTTATATAAAGGTACCTGAAGGTATCCCTATCCCAAACCAATATAGAGCAAATAGAAATCTGTACAGTGTGAAACTCAAAAAAATATTGTACGGACTTAAGCAATCAGGCAGGATGTGGTATAATTGCTTAAGCGACTTTCTATGTAAGAAAGGCTACATGAACAATAAAGATTGTCCCTGTGTATTATACGACGATCCCTAAATGGATTTTGTATAATTTCAGTATATTTAGATGATCTGAATATCATAGGGACCTTGGAAGGCATAAAAGAAGCAAGTTCTTACTTGGAGTCAAAATTTGAAATGAAAATTTTGGGTAAAACCAAATATTGCTTAAGCCTGCAACTCGAGCATGTCCTTAAAGGAATATTAGCACATCAGTCAGCCTATGCCCAGAAGGTGTTAGAAAGGTTCGGCTTTGAGAAGGCATACCCATCGAAAGTACCGATGATTGGGAGATCTTTACAGTAAGAAAAAGTTCCGTACCGACCTAGGGAAGAGGGAGAGGAAGTCCTGGGACCAGAGTTCCCATACTTAATGTAGTAGGAGCACCTATGTATTTAGCGAACTGCATTAGATCGGACATTGCATTTGCTGTAAACATATTAGTAAAGCATATTGCAGAACCTACTAAAAGGCATTGGCAGGGAATAAAGGACATCTTCCGATACCTCCAAGGAAGCAAGAATCTTGGGTTGTTCTACAGAAAAAATCAAAATTTGAATATAACTAGCTATGTAGATGCAAGGTACCTATCAGACTCGCATACCGCAAGGTCACAAACAGGCTATATATTTCTGTGTGGTGGAACTACAATTTCATGAAAATCATCTAAGTAAAGTCTTGTAGCGACTTTGACGAACCACTTAGAAATCATAGCGCTGTACGAAGCCACACGAGAATGTGCCTGGCTCCGACGAATGATTCACCACATCCAGCAGTTATGTGAGATGAATATCATGCCATCTCCCACAATTATTTATAAAGATAATGCAGCTTGTGTTGCACAAGTGCAGACGGGCTGAAGAGTCATCTCACAAAGCATATCAACCCTAAGTTCTTCTATGCTCATGAATTGCAAAAGATGGACGAAATTAAGGTGTTGCATACTAAATCATGCGAAAATCTTTCCGATTTATTCACTAAGTCACTCTTAGCATCTAATTTTGAAAGATGCGTACGAGGAATTGGAATGATAAGACTTAGAGAAGTGCAGAATTCAGGGAGAGATTTTTCTCAAGCTCATTATTAAAACTTGATCACGAAGATCGAGTACCCAAAAAATAAATCCTGAAAATTTAATGAAATTGAGTGGATTGTACTCTTTTTTCCTTGACGAGTTTTCCTGAAGTTTATTGGCCAAAAGGTTTTTAATGAGGCAATTTGTGCAACGTAGCATAACATGTATCAACTACTAGTCATTGCTTTGTCCAGATTTGCATGAGCATGTTGCACATAGAAAGGACTGGGGACTGGGAGTTAAAAAACAAAAGACACTGTTGAACAGACTCCTTTAAACCATGGTGTCTGGGCACTAAGCCTCCCTGCCTTTGGATTGCTTTTAGATGCGTGCAAGTGTAATGATATAGAAAGCCTTAATCATGGATGGAAAGTCTCAATCATGTAGCCTGGGCACCATGGTGCCCCTGTTATTTATATTATATATATGTATATATATACACACACACACACACTCTCTACTAGCCATGAGAAGGGGCTAGTCTCATGCACATGTTCATATTGATTTCTGCTGATACTTTTTCATTGTGTCTGATAGTTTTTGGCTAAAAACAAATAATAGTAGCTAAAAAAGTGACTTTTAGAAGAAGACGAGTGATGTAATAAGTAAAGGAGAGATGCGTGTGCGAGGCAGGAGCGAGAGGAATAGGATACACGATGTGTGTATAACCCTTTAACTTATCTTTGGAGGAGGAAGTGGAGAAGCCACTTTAAGATCAAAATGAGAGAAGTAGAGAAATCATTTTAAAAAACTAACCACTTCAAGATCGAAGTGAGAGAATAGAGAAACCGCTTTAAAAACCTAAGATTATATTGACTTTTGTCTCCTCAACCAAAAGGAACAATGCCAAATGCTTCGTCAATAGCAGTTTGGAAAGTAGCAAAATGACATTGCTACCCTCGCCTATTTACTTTGTGTCATCTCTGCAATTCCTATAGGAGCTGCGGGAGCACGCTGAAGAAATTGGAAACGGAGTGGCCCAGGCCACGTGGACGCGGCGAAAGGAAGCTCAAGGCAGCGCAAAGCACTTTGATGAGGCCGTGACAAGGCAACCGCGTGGACCTGTCTGTCGAGCCTGCGTAGCTACTGTGAGACACAGAGCTAAGGTTATTAAGCGGTGCGACGAGGCGCGGTGTCTCACCATTTTCACACAACAATATCGTTTATGGCGCGCGGTGTGGTGACGCCATATGACGTGTGGCATGGCGACACCATACACATATCTTAACTTAGTTTGGTAAATATAGTATAACATACATATCTTGATTTTATCAATTCTTAAGCTCATTAAACACCATCATCTACCAATGTACTTTCTCCTATATAGCACCAACAGTAACTTGTTACAATACATTACAGTAATGCGTATTTGATATTACATTTAACTGAGTACATATGGATTGAATGACATACCTTGTTCATACTTAATAATATGCCATATCTTCTCGTAACCCACAAGCTACATGAAAATGGATCAATATGAAGTAAATAACTCAGAATTAAAATATAATTACATGAACAATGAGCAACATGACAATTGACAAGCATGACATAACCAACATAAGTCTACAGTCCACAAGCATAGAGTCATAACTCATAAGCCCACAACAATAACATAAATTCAACTCTCATCTCACAAAATTCATCCAAGTCCAACTCTCTCATATCTCAAATGTCATCCAACTCGAACTTATCTAAATTGGTAGATGCTACAATGTTATTCCCGTCACCATGTTGGATAGCATCAATTGGATCTTCACCATAATCATCCACATCATCGACATCAAGCATAATCTCTTCTTCCTCTTCTTCTTCACTGCCCGAGTGTAGCTCATCTTCTTCAACCATCCTTGATGTACATCTCACACACCGAGTGTAGGTCAAAGGCTCACCACGAGCCCTCCTCTGTCACATGCTCTCCATCTTGTTGTTCTCCTTCATCATCATCTAGGAAGAGTGGCCTCTCCTGCCTCTTCTTTTTATCAAAGCATCATGCATCTCTCGTGTGATTGCTGTGGTTGTTTTGGCACACTTTTGAATATGTCAAAACCCACCCACAATATGCTCCTTGAGCCTCGTTATTCCTCCATGTACAATTTTGCCACAAAGCGAACATTGCACCGAATCTCGATTGCTAATTATTGGCCAAAACCCATACTTCCATCCCGGGTCATTTGACTTTACCCTCCGTTTAGGATCAGTCATTGGATCATATGAGGCGGCGTTAAAGCCCCCTGTGCTTCCAGTTGCCATTTGTGATATGTCGTTGCAAACTAGCATTAGCATGTGACTATGATTGTAATTAGTAACTAGTATGTAGCAGTACTACAGTAGCCTACACATATAGCAGCACATATGAGATATGAGTATTTGGTAGTTCAATACAATGATACAGTCAACAATTGTACATATACCACAGAGTCAACAATAGTATTCACTGTTTAGTGTTCAGTAATTCAATACTCTGCATATATCACCGAGTGAGTCACCAGACACCAGTTCAATACAGAGAGGTAGACTCACTGGCAAGTGGCGATAGACGGAGGCGAGTGGCAACAGACAGACGGAGGCAAGGAAACTGCTGGCGAGAGGCGGCATCAGAGGGCAGACTGGAGGAGGCGACGGAGAGCCGACCGGCGAAACAGGAGGTGGCGGTGGACCGGAGAAGGCGGCGATGAACCGGAGAAGGCAGCAGAGAAGTCGCCCCCCGATGAAGTAGAGGAGGCCTGATCTGGCGGCGACGACCGGATCCCACGGCGGCGACGGCGAAGCAGGAGGCGGCGATGGACTAGAGGCCAAAGCTAGCGGCAGTGAAGCAGGAGGTAACGGTGGACTGCGGCGACGGCGAATCCAGCGGCGGCGGGGACTCTCTCCTCGCTTTTTCGCCCGGCCACGGAGACTTCCCAAAACCCCAACCGTGAGGTATGTAGTCAATACTCAGTTCTCTCGAGTCTCGACTTTTAACACCCTCCCCACCCCTATGGCGTCCGCCTAGCGTTGACTTACCACCATAACGCTGCCGTGACGACGCCATACCGCCATATCACCGCCATGATGGACGGGATACGACGCACCCCCATACCGTCCGGATGGCATGGTCCTACAGGTCGCCACGGCGATATGGCGATGAGATATCGCCAATATCCCGACGCCTTAACATCCATGCACGGAGCACAGGGATGCCGGCCCGGGTGCTCGTTTGATTTGCCCTGACTTGCTGCTTAGATTTGATTTGCTCGCATGAAAATGTGCAAGATGACATCCCTGAATCAAACTGCATTTTTGATTGGGTTGTTCTAGTTGATTCCAGCCGGGAGCAACGCGGCGCCGCGGTCCTGAGCTTGCGCACCTGCTGTCGCGCTACCGACCATGGGTTCCTGGTGCGTCGCTGTGGTCACCAACCAACGCGGTCGCCGCCCTCATCATGTGCCATCCCCGACCTCGATTAGGCCCTGCACGGCCTACAGCTTGATTTACACGACCTCTAGGGGTAGATTTGTCATTTCCGAATTTCTCTACCTCTTCCAAGGACATTAACAGCAAAAACTGACGGCAACCCTAGCGGCATTAGCATTTCTGAGAATTTCATGCCTTTACAATAGCATTGGAAAGACAAGCCCATCTGCGACGGTATTTTGCAACGTTATTTGAACGATTACAATGGTACGAAGTAAAAAAAATTTTCGATGCCAAACACGGAAGACAATCTCGACGGTGTACCTCACCGGGTCTTTGATTTGTCATTTTTATCCATGGGGTCATTTTTTATCGATTAATGCAAGAATTTCTAGTTTTTTTCTACCTATGATTAACGTGTGAGCTCCTAGATGAGCCTCCGATTAGTATAAAGATGTAAATTTAACTAGAAATAACATCACTTGTTGACACTTGCAGTCCCTGCATGCACATTAAGTTCGCACACCACGGTAGATACATAGAGCATGCAGCAGCACACCGTTAATTTGCATTGCAGCAATTAACCACCCGTCAGAACCAGAGGGGAAGTAGCTTATTAGCGATAAACTGACCAATGACGATGTCGGGAAACCGAAGAATCGCGAACAAAACTCGAGAATCCATCCTGTTGAGTAGGGGTGCATGGGGCAGTGTACTAGATCTGTTATGGAGAGGAGGGAAATAGAAAAAGAAGAAGAAGAGGGAGATGCCCAAATCTGATGGAGCTTAGGGTGTGTCGTGGATTTTGGCACAGTCTAAGAAGAAAACTCACACATACGAAGTTACGGTGGAAGAGAAAAGAACATGTACACAAGAACTTGAGTGCTCGAGTGCAACTGCCTAGCCAGAACTTTTCTTTTTTTCTCTGCTCTCTTCTTCATCTCAACCCTGAATTTAATACTTATAGTACATACATATACCTATGTATAGAATAACTTAATTAAGGAAAGCCTAAAAAAGAAAACAAAGTAACCAATTTTGATCCGATGTCGATTGTATCAGGATTCCAACATCTTATTACTTGGCAAATCTAGATTGCTTTTCAATAATCTCCCTCTAATCTAGACTTATCTTCCCCTAGTTTAGACTCAACACATAATCCAAACTACCAGCTACGCCTCCACATGAAGCAATCTACATGCAAACTAAACACATAGTTGCATGTAGAAACTTAATTCAACTCGTACATGTCCATCTACATGCCCTTTGATGTATCTCTAATTTGTTGAGGCAGCTGGTCCCAACTATGATTTGCCCAACTCATACTCAACACAAGACAGCTAACACATCTTCTTAATATGCTAGACTCAACTTTATGGACTCAACTCAAGGCAGCGAAGCGAACACATCTTCTCAACACCTCAGGCTCAACTCAACTTACTCGACTCAGGATGACGAACACATCTTCTCAATGCCTTGGACTTGACTCAGCATCAGAGCAGCACCGATTCATCATCAGCTTTGCCTTAATTAAATGCACATTTACTTCCTTCAAACAAACGACGCCAAAATACATCATCTCCAACACCTCCTGAGCATCTTTAACGTCGCACCAGACAACACCATCTTTGCTTTTCCCGTGTCGAACCTCACTCGTCTCCTCATCATCACGGAGTCACGTGCTCTGCACTCTGCGCCACCACAGACACGCATGACCCATTGGTGCTCTAGTTTTTTGATGGCAAGGTCCAAAGTCATCGGTGACGGTGTTGAGTAGGCGAACAAGAGGCGGCGGCACTCGACGTGCGTGCACGGATGATGGGCACTCTAGCAGTGACTGGCCAAGCAAAAGGCCAATAGTAGATCAGAGCATCGCCATCGATCGTTGAGATCCAATGGGCCACCCTCTCAAGGAATTTTTTGTTTCGCTCTTGGAGTAAAATAATCCTCTTATATATGACTCATTTTCCTTTATAAATCCTACAACGAATTCTTTTCCTCCTCCCCTCCAACTTTTTCTTCTTTTTTCTATATATTTTTTCTGTTTTCGCCATCCAAGTGTGCCACCTCATATAAAAAAAGTATGCTCCACCACACCTAGATTAGGATACAAGCACGTATGAAGACTTAATTTGGTCACTATATATTATGAGAAAAGAAATACAACACTATACCGTTCCAACAGTATAGCATAGCGTCATTCAATCTGCACGCATCATAAAGCTAATAACATGGATGTAGCCTTGGACCAAGCAATGTCGCGATGTAGGTGCTCGGCAAGCACAGTTGCACAGGTACATGGTGGAGTTCAACTACCAGTGCTATCCTAGCCTAGCCCATGAGCTCTACTCAAAAAGATGATTTGGACACACTCTTAAATCAATACAAAGTGATTTAGATAATCAACAAAGCTTCTAGATGTGTACTATCTTTTGCTTCTTTTTAGAATTATTCTCTCTTTGCAGCTCTTGATGATTTCATTGCCAAAGTGGAAGAGATTAGAAGAAAGGGAGACAATTTTGAGTTTGGAAATTTTTGGCTTCTCTTATGTTGGGGGGAGTCTGTCTGAGCTTTCGAGTGCTTTTCGAGTGCTTTAAGTGATTTCGAGTTTATCTGAGCTTTCTTTGAATGGTTCTGCAGCTTCAAAACTTTCTTTTCGCAATTTTCTCTTTTCCTTCAAAACTCAACTCATTCGAACAATTTTCGAGATGTTGTCAATGCATTCATCAAGGGTGAGATTATTAGACCATGTGGATGGTCATGAGTTTAGTGATGATGAATAATTGATATTTGGTTTGCTTTGAAATTTGTGTTTGTGAAAGTTTCGATCGATCGCAGTTGAAGATTTC
Source organism: Dendrocalamus latiflorus (assembly GCA_017311315.1). Taxonomy (NCBI): domain Eukaryota; kingdom Viridiplantae; phylum Streptophyta; class Magnoliopsida; order Poales; family Poaceae; genus Dendrocalamus; species Dendrocalamus latiflorus. Next base: position 40,483,765 of record CM029652.1, on the reverse strand, counting down.
GAGTCCGAGTGGTTTTGGTCTGCTTCGAGTAGTTTTAGACCAGTATGATCAGGACCGAGTAGCATCAAACAGCTGTCAAGTATCAACGGAGTATCGGACGACGCTCGAGCAGAATTGGAGTATCGAACGATGTCTGAGTAGTATTGGAGGATCGAACGACTTTGTGCTAGGTGGTCTGAACGGTTTTGTCCAATCAACAGACTTCGACCACGTCTAGCTTCGACCATGTCTGATTACGACCGTGTCCGGTTTCAACTACGACCTTTTTGACCACGCTAGGTAATCGGTAAGCTTCGATCTTGACCAGTGAATTGGTCGTAGCTACAATACTTTTCGATGGTCATATCTACAGTTTCTTGTCTATGGTCGTAGCTACAGTAACTGGTCGATAGTCGAAGACTTTTCTGGTCATACTCGATAGTCGTCAATTTTACTGGTCGTACTCAATAGTCGTAAATTTTCCTGGTCGATAGTCGTAGACTTTACTGGTCGGTGGTCTTAGATTTTACGGTCAGTACTCAAAGACTTTGGAATCAGTTGTTGTAGGCTTTATGGTCTGTACTCATAGACTTCATGGTCGATACAAGTGCTTTAATTCTTGCTATCTTCGAGTATCTCAAGTACTCATGTTTGGCCAGCGGTATGACTGGCCAGGGCAGATGGTGTAGTATTCGATAGTCGGAAGGATTCAGTACTTGATAGTTGTGGTTTTCGCGATTGTGGTCAGTGATCGGTTGTCGAAGATTTGTGGTTGGTGCGTTGGTATTGTAGTCTATGAGGTACTCGGTGACCAATGGTGCAGTGATTGGTTGGAGATCGGTAGTCTTGGACTTAGCAATTTGGTACTAGGTAGTCGTAGCGGTAGATACTCGTAGCGAACGATACTTGATGGATCTGTGGTCGGTAGCGATGATTGTTATTCCTGAGTGTTTTGAGCATAACGATTGTATTTCCTGAGTACTTAGTGTTTTCGAGTACTCGATGAGATAGCGGTCGTATTAAGTGGTCTAAAGTGGATTTCTAGATAGCGATGGGATGTGTGGTCATAGACGACCAGTGTGATGCTGATGGATAGTTAACGTTGTGGTTTGTATGCGTTGACTGATAACGGTTAAGTTGTTGAGAACTTATGAGGAAAAACGTTTTTTGGTCTTTGCATGTGTAGGTGGGTGTGGAGACGGGTCATGGTCAGTGACGAAGAGAATCGGGACTAGGATAGGAAAGTCTGAGGTCCAAACGGTTGAGGATGTTACACGAGGTGGTCGGTTTCACGCTGGAGCACATGGAGATCAAAGGTGGTGATTCAAGGAGAAGCTACGAGTGCTGCGGTTCAGTAGGCTTCGACATGAAAGGTGATGATGTGTGAAGAAGATATGGGAGGTACGGTCCCGAAGGCTTCAACACATGTGATGGTGCATGATGAAGATTCAGGAGGTGCTGTCCTAAATGTTTCGTCATGTGGTGAGATTGAACACGTTATGAAAGGAGTCCATAACAGGAAGGATCAGAGTTTGGTTAAAACCCGTGTTTAGAAGGGTTTAGGTCCCTTAATTTTCAAAGGTGATAGGATTGCGTGTCCAACTTGTTATGGACACGGTTTGAGATGTATGTGTTTGAGATGAACACGGTTTAGAACTCTAGCATATAAAAGCAGGGGAGAGGCTAAGTGTTTAGCCGGAGCTTTAAGGAGGCGTTTTGTATTAGGATTTTTACGGGTGCCGTGAGGGCGTTTTGTAGCCATATACATGATGTAGAAATAATAAATCAGATATATTCTAAGAAAAGTTAGTCGGTGTCGACGATATTTTTCTGAGCATTATTTTCTTGTGTCTTCAGCGGCGATGTATTAACACATCTTGTTCTCAAGTGATACGAGCACGGTGCTATCTTCGGCATATTCTCATTCGAGTGGCTGAAGTTTTTGAGCGGTGAGAGATTTGGACCGCATGCATAGACGATCGAGCGAGCTGTCGAATCGAGTGGTTGAACGCCAAGCGATTGGAATATTCATCGAGCCCGTGCACACGGTCGAGCGTCTTGCGGTCGAATTCTATCTCTGTAAGTTTGGTTGTTTTCTTGTGGTTTGAGATTTGATTTTAGGTATGAAGAAGCGGATGCAATCATTCAACCCCCTCTGATTGCACCATACGATCCTACAAAAAGACGTGAGGATGGTGGAGGTGGTGGCGACGGCGGTGGCGTAGAGAAGGAGGAGGGGTGCCTTGGAGAAGGGCATGGCGGAGGCTCCGCAAGGGAGGAGGTGTGGTGCGAGGGAGATGGGATGTGGCAAGATTGATGAAAGGGAGAGAAAGGTGAGTATGGGAGATAAGAGAGGTGGGAGGACCTGTTTTGAAGAGTCGTGACTAGAAGATTTTTGAAAGACCAGAAAGATATTTTGCATTGGGGGAGATTAGGCATCTCATATAGGCTGAAGGATAGATCGGATGGCCATGGTTGATCGAATGACATAGCCATGCTCTTTTGCGTCGAAACCCAGCAGGTTTCCTATATAGAGATCTTGAAAATTGTCATGGGCTTTCTCAATGCTCTAGATCATAGGCTTTGATGTGTTCTTGCCATCAAAGAGACGAACATTTGGGCCCATGTATAAATCTTGGGCTTGATCTAGCTATAGCTAGCAGTACCATTTCAGTCCATTTCTCCATTCATGCAGGAGGTTACTCCAGCAGGTCATGTTTCAAACTCCTGCCACTACCATGGCGGCAAGGTTAATCTTTATTCTTTAGTTTTGTTTTTGCACAAAAGCAGCGATCGAGGTGTGCATGTATCATAGCGTACGTTTGTGCCATCCTAGCACCAGAGGCTGGCTGTTTGATTGGACAACCATGGATTAACAAGAGCAACCATTACCAAGAAGAATATTTCTCTTTCCTCCTTTCTTGGGAACAAACAAGACGAGCATATTCTCCTTGTTTGCTCGCACCAACACAAAAGCACCTCGCTAATTGCTCACGGCTGCCCGGCCGGACATTGATCCGTTCTGCTTACAACAAAAACCAACAAAATGCTGGGGAAAAAAGAGGTTAGCATGTACTAGCCTCTTAGTTAAATGTAAGAAATTATGCCTCCTTGGTAGGGATGATAATTATACCTATTTACCCGTATACCCGTAGGTAAATATCCTAATAGAATCGAGTATAGTATATTTTCTTTACCCACAGGTATAGAAATAGGGCTACCCGTCGGGTAAACAGGTATGGGTAAACTCCACCAGTACCCACCCCGCCCATTTACCTGTGATATAGATTGACAGGTGACGCAGTCATAGCAATATCTCTAATTACTATTGATTGTTATAAATTTTTTCATATCTCTAATTGCTATTGATTGTTATAAATTTTTTTGATAGCTATTATATTTTCTAGCAACAACTGTTGCTTATATGTACCTGTCATTAGTTCAACTCTCAGATGGTGACTCTCAGTTCGCGGGTAAACGGGTATGCCCACGGGCGACGGGTATAGATGAGGTTTTTCATCCATCGTCCATCGCGGATATACCCGTGGGTATAAATCAGGATCGTGGGTAGGGGTATGAACGAGCACTACTCATACTCGTCGTGTCTGATTGTTATCCCTACTCCTTGGCTATCAAGGCTTATGTATATATATAGAATACGAGAATTTCACAGAAATTTTGTAAGTCTAAAATAAATCAAGAACGTAAGTTGCAGTCCCGTACGTACAAACAGCAAGTACTGGACTGCCAGCTTAGGATTCTCCTTAGAACCAATGGTAAAAATAATAATAATCATGAGTTCTTCCCAAGATTATCCAGGCATTAAGCTAGCTGCAGAGGACTGATTAATTATGTGGTGTGTTCACCAAAGGTGAGACACACTGCCGCACATGGCATACCCTGGCCGGTACCTTAGCTTGCAAGTTACTGAAAAGCAAACCATATCTACTTGTAATTACATTCCTCGTAAGAGCAAGTACAATAATGGTCTTATAGTCAAGCTAGTCAGCATTTTTGCTGATATGGACAAGAGAAGAGAGGAGAGAGATGAGAGCTTGACTCTCATGCAAGTAACAAGCTGGGCACGGGAGCCTATGCAGTGGTGGGCCTAGATAATAAATGTATGTGAGGAGGAATAGTAAAAAGAATGTGAGACATGGTACCACATAATAATAAAAAACTTTTTGTAGACAAATTATTATATAACTTGGCTCTTATAACTTGACTTATAGCCAAACACTTGGCTCTATTATTGGACTTGCTCTAACAATCTGTGTGGTCTACAATGTGGTGCAAACACGGTCCTCCAAACTGACACCTGTTCTTATTTTGTCCCAAATGGTTTTTCGTCAAGAGTAATATTAAAAAGAAATATTAAATGGAGTACGTTGAAAAGATAGTGAAGATAGTGATATGATTATATGTAAACTGGCAATATTATAAAGAAATATGGATTAATATCGCTGTTTGTAGGCATGCATGGACTACTCTGGGTTAACTTTGGAATTAGGTGAAGGACCCAAGATGGCGACTTAAGGGTGAATAGGAGCCCACAAATAACAATTTTTTTAAAAACTTTTGCCACAAGATTGTTAGACTCTCTCCAATAGCTGCGATAAGAACACCTAGTGAAATCCCAAAAAAAAATTGGACCAAACAAAACTTGGCACCTTAGAGCAGTAATATCACCATCTAAAGTGCGGCACTACCATTGCGGTACTACCATCATGTAATGGGTGGTACTACCTTTCCCTCGTATCAGCACAGGAAATTCAGTCCAAACAAAACTAAAAACCACACAAGTTCACATGGAAGATCTAAATGACTTGAAACTTCGTATGCACTTTCTCTAAGATGCCACGAATATATTCCAATCAATGATCGAGAGAATCGTTGCCAAAATTGTAATCTTTTTCTATTTGAAGTAATATTGCACTAAAACCGAATAAAAGAGAGAAACCTCAGTCTGCTCTTGCACGTGAGTCCTAGATGACTATGGATGGGTTATCACATGTCATAACAAGCACGATCACAGCACGAATTCAACTCAAGTCACTCACAAGAGCAAATCCCCAAGTCGTATATCTCTTGAGGAAAACGGAGCAGACTCAAAAACTTTCTCTAGTTCATGCCTAGATGGATAGGATCCTACCTTCAGAAGATATCTCCACATCTTACATATTCTTGGCATAAGAAAAAACAAGAAGAGAGAAATACAAACAAGAAAGCCAAGCAAATCAAGAACACACAAGAGAATCTATGACACAACTCACTTGGATAAATTTTAGATGTTCATATACTTGGATAGGAATGTTTTACAGCCAATCTCTTATGATAACACAACTTTAAGTCTAGAGTATACACACACAAGGCTTCAACATGAGGAAATCCTAACCTTAATCTTGGAATCTCACATGACCCAACTCAACACAAGGTTTATAAGTGGAGGCTCCTCACATCTCACTTAACCCTAACAACCAACCACTCCTTAATAGATCACACCACTTACAATTAGAGAAACATGGTAACCCACATACAACGAGTTTTATATTACACACACCTGCACGCTTTTCAAAGCATAACTTCCCAAAGGATCCACAAGTCTGATAAGATATTTCATCTACAAAAATGTAACTTAAACCACTTAGGCTAGCACCATGGCTTTGCAAACCACCACTCCATCCAGTTTCAGACAATTTTCTCAATTTCCACCAGCCAGTCTTCACGGCGATGCGATGCCCATGACTTGTCGCCAAGATTGTACGCACGCACCAAGGCCGCCACCACTTGAAATGCCCAAGTCCCATGGTACACCAACTTCACATCATAGTCAATGATGCCCAATGCTTGCTGCCAAGATTGTACGTCTATTCCGAGAACTGTCATCACTTGGAACACACAAGACCAATTGACACACCACACGCACACATTACATCCTCACGATCCTTATCTTTCTCCTGTACTCTCGACTTGAGATAATGCTCTACCCATACTTATACGACACTCCATGGCCACCAAGCCTCGGTCTTGCCGCTGGATGCAATCCATCATCAAAGCAGCTGCACACCAAAGACAAAGCAATCGATACAAGCTCAAATAACATGCACTTAACTCTCAATTAGCAAAAAAAATATATGCATGGACCTACGCGATGACTAACATATACATGAAAACACCATGACTAACATCTGTACGGACCCCGCTGTCACTAACACCACAAAAACTAACAACTCAAAATCAACTCAACACACGGACCACGACACCCATGCCGGTCAGACCGCCCAACACCCACCGGTCATACCACGATTACAATGTTGGTACTAACGTACTAGGTCCCAGACCAAAAACCTCTAAAAGATCTCCTCTGAAAAATAGCTACTGTCAGAAAAGGGTTGGTATTACCACTCTCTGGTCAGATCGCCACCACGGCCAGTCAAATTGCAACCCAAGCGCCGGTAGGACCGCCAACAATAGCCGATCTGACTGCAGCCACACAGCAGTCAGACCACCACCTTAGACCGGTCTGACCCGTGCTAGCAGAAAAACACAGGTCAAAATGCAAATTCAGAAAAAATCAAACTCAAACAATAAAAGCGAGGCATAAGTAATATCAAATACTCATTGCTCTCATGAGACTGCCACCACATGGTTTTACATTAAGCACGTATAATCTTAATTAACATTATATGCTGGCCCAAAAGTCAAAACTAACTCATTGATATAAACGGAACCTGTTTGTTGACAGATATGTGTTTTGTAAATTGTGGGTCATTGTTTAATTTGTTGATCGATGTTTAATTGTTTGTCGTCGTGGATCCAATTATAAACTATTCAACGTATATGCTTCTTCGATATTTGTACCAGGGTTTAGCAAATTAATTGGAACCGGCCCCGAAACCGAAAGAGGGATGGTGGTTTTTGAAATTTTGTTTTTGTTTTTGTTTTTTGCAAATGGAAGTTTGGGCTTAATTACAATATGGAAGCATATAAAAGTTAATTTAAAAGGATGTGGGTAGGAGGTGAACCCTCATTTGTCTACCGGGTCCTAAAACCATATATTTCTCAGCCGGTAACAATGGACGCTTCGTGCTGGTTTTGGGAACCCTCATGATTTGGACTTGCTACGTACTCTCTCGCAGAAAGAAAATGTGAAAAGAAAAGGACAAGATGGGAGCTGATCCACATCTTGAGCCTAAATGGTACAATCAAACAACACATAGGGCCAAGCCAGTTATACACGCGTGCAGAAAGGAAACAAAGGATCGGGCGGGCGGAACCGCGGAATGCTGATCGAGCTAGCATGCATGCACAAACTAGCAAAGCTGGTCTTCCAAAAAAAAGGAGCAAAGCAAGCTAGTCAGTGACATCTCATCAACAGATCATATGTATGTACCGTGTGTGTATCCTTGAGTTTGAGCGAATATTCCAACAATTTCTTCGTTGGCTAGGCATCTGTCAAACTGTTTTTCTACAAAATATCGGCGATTTTGGGCCATTCGATAGCTTTGAGTTTCGTGCAACGAAAACAAGGCCTTTGAGAAATTAATCTAGCTAGCTATGCGTGGTTGAATACGAAGAACCTACAGAACCCAGCTAGCCAGAGCACGAATGTCGCCGCGGCATGATCCTAAGGCCCAAAACTTAGGGGGTTTTTTTTTTCTGATATTTAGCAAATTCCTTTTTTTTGGGTACGGGGAACAAATCTATCGATTGGTTTAGGGCATGTTCTTTTTGCTGCGGCTTATAGTTTTTTGCTACGACTTGTGACTTTTGGACTGTTTGTATGAGAGATTACAGAGTAACAGAAACTCACGTGCGGTTTTTGTCAATATAAATGAAGTTAATAAAGTATGTACTACAACTAACTAGTATGCCCTATCAAAAAAATATTTCGTTTAAAAGTTAGTTACTATAGAAAAACTGAAAAGCAGCTTTTAGAAACCGAAAAGAATAAGATCTTATATATGGAGAAAGCGAAACAAATAGTGCGTTTAATTGGCCCCCCTGAATTATGAGTGAAGCATGCCCGCCTACGTACCACGCAAGATCGCTAGCTGCTAGTACCATGCATTCATGCAAGCATATATAACTTTCTATCTACGGTTTCATTTACATATTTTTTTTATCATTATTATGGTGAACGCCCTTCACGTACCGGCACAGGTTAATCATGTAAGCATGCATGCACCACCCTAGCTAGCATGCATGCATGAATCTATTAAGGGCAGTCCCAATAGCAATTAATGACCAGTTTCTATCTTCCTTAAATGACTTGCCACGTAGGCAAAACGATGACATGGCAACTCAATTAATGAAGAAAGAGAAGAAAAAGAGTAGAAACCATTTCTTCTCAGGGAAACCACCTCTACTCTTGAATCGATGCACGAAGAAACTGCAATTTTACCATTGGGAAGAAACTGGTGGTTTCCATGCGCGCTCGCACCGCTCCCAACATGCCTGCTCGCGCGGTTTCCACTGGGAAGAAACTGCAATTTTACCATTGGGAAGAAACTGGTGGTTTCCACTATTTATTGCACGAAGAAACTCCCATTGTGTGAGTCAGTTTCTATACTCAGATTTTTGCTGATGTGGCTATCTTGGATTTCGCACATGGTTTCTACAATAGGGACTGCCCTAAGTGTATATGTAGGACCAAAAGGCAATAGAAACATTTTTTCTTAAGTATTTTTGATTCTTCATTCAAATAACTACAGAATTATTGAGATTAGGATCAACAGCCAAAAAACCTAAATTAAATCGCTTAAGAAATCAAACACCAGTGAATTTTGAACTCCTGGTAGTCTGACTGGCTATCTAGGACCTGTCTAATTGGTCCCCGGGTAGTTAGACTGGGAACAGGGCGGTCTGACTAAGATTTCAACCCGAGGTGATCCAAATTTTGGTGTAACTCCGAAAATACAAGTTCAAATAATATAAAATTTTGTACACACTTTGCTTAAGATCTCAGAAACCTATCCCAACCAAGGATCGCAAAAATCCATGGCAAAGTTAAGGCACTGTTCTTTTCAGCTTCTAAAAGCTGCTTTTCGGTTTTTCTACAGTAACTAACTTTTAAACGGAGTATTTTTTTCAAGATAGGTCTACTAGTTAATTGTAGTACATACTTTACTGACTTCATTTATATCGGTAAAAATCGCATGTGAATTTCTGTTACTCTGTAGTCTTTCGTACAAACAACCCAAAAGTCACAAGCCGCAGCCAAAAGCCACAAGCTGCAGCCAAAAAGAACAGGCCCTAAGACCTTTCTCAAGATTAAGCAAGATTGCATCAAAACCAAGCAAAAATCGAAAACGGTGATATGACTTGCTTCTGGGTGAAAGATGACTAAGATAGCCCTAGATAAATTTTCACATGTTATAGCAAGTAAAAACACCAAAGAAATTAAGACAAAAACACCCGAATCAAGAAATCACTCGAGAGGATCAAATCCAAGTAAAACTGGGTTTCTTCAAGAACTTGCCAACCAGATGTCTACATTGATGGGGATTAATTTTCAGGAGGTCATCTCCATCTCTTACACATCCTTAGCACATTAAGATTAAGAAAGGAAAAGAGAGAGAAGATCAAAACCAACTAAATCAGGAGCAAATCTATCAACACAAGATGAATCCATGAGAGATGACCAAAGATTGATTTATTGCTACTTGAGAATGAAAATTTTATAGCCACTCCACCTGGAGGACAAGAGAGCCCACCACAGCACTCAACTTCTCTCAAATCTTAACCCTAGAACACTTGGCTTCAATAAGCAAGAGAGGACGATTGGATGTATAACTTATAACTCTCTATCCCAACCCGTTAAAAAGATAGAGCAATTAGCACATACATAACTCTAGTAGAAATTATCTACTTAGCACATATAAGAAAAATCCTTTAATCCCACATAACACGGGTTTTACTCACACTCGACATTTATACACGTTTTTCAAAGCATATAAGCTTAAATCCGCTAAGTTCTTAGTCTTGATCCAACTTGGTATTATTAGCTTCTCCTTAACCTAAACTATTCTCCCAAGCACTGCTCAAGTGCCGCGGTTTTGATATAAGGTAGTTTTGGTATTTTAATCAACTTACCAAAATACTTTTTCTTGACCGGATCTTCATCTTCCTTTGCAAACAATCGCCATACTTTCCACATGTAGGTGCACCACTGGCTTACCACGCGTAAGCAAGTCTCGCCTGTTTCGATTCCACTAGGACCACACCTCACTGGAACCGACCAAACCACATGGTGCAACCCACCGCTCAAATTTCTCTTCAATATTTTTTGCCTTTCTCATGACATGCTTGAGCTCAGGTATCCCACGTGGCATTCTTGATCATTCTGAGCCTTGATTTCTCTATAAGCTAGCATCGATCCTCGTCATTGACCGTGGTTGACTCTAATCGGCCCTGCACATCCAAAGACAAAAAAAGTCATTTTTAGAGATAAGTTCTTCACAACTTGTCCCACGTTAACTGTAACATGCCTCATGCAACATATATGTACTAACCTAGGTCAACCAAACTCATCCTACGACCAAATTCCCAAAATTACAAAACTCAGCTGAGAGCTTCACTTGCCAGCCCGTCTGACCGTATGCCCATACCGATCAGACCATCAACAAGGGCCAGTTATACCGGTTTTGGCCACCGGTCTGAACGCTAAGGAGGTCTGGTCTGACCACCCCTTTGGCCGGTCTCATCAGTTGGTCTGTTGACCAATAAAAAATCAGATAAATTTGCAATTCAAAATTTTCACTTTTCTCAATTAATAATGGTTCATCACAACATAATTCTAGACATTCTTATAGGTATATTTGGGCTAGCTCAAATATACTAATTAATTGGTGTCGTTCATCAATCATGTGTTGCATGCAACTCTCCGTGCAGCTCTGGTTGATCCTTCGATCGATCGCAAGAGATGCTGTACTTGAAAACCAATTTTGCATGACACTTATGTGCCTAGATAGTTTGAACAATATCTGTTTTTCGTCCTTCCAGAGTTGATCTTCGCAAGCATAGTACGTAAAGAGTTGTTCTTTAATCATTGTAGTGTTTTGAGCCTTTGAGGAGTAATACGTTGCTGTTCTTTCCGAGAGAAACTCTCACAGATCTTAAAGCAACTAATCACCATTCAGCAGCCTTTAAGCTTAATTATAACTTAAAGCAAACCAGTAGAAAGTTTCCTAACAATTATAATTACCTCCGATGTTTCATTTTCTGTAATAGTACTACTAGCTAGCACAACTAAAGCCATTCTGCAAAAGGCCAAAATTTAACTCGATCGATCCTGTGGCACGTACCGGCACAACGATCGCATCAAATAAGCAGCTTGCTATCAGATCGAGAGTCGAAAGTTGAGTCTCACAGCAAGCAGCACGTACGTACTCTGATTACAGTACGAGCTAGCTGATCCACTGGTGTCCTGCCTTGGTCGCAGACTTGCAACAGATCCAGAGTAGCGTTGTGCATGTCCGTGTGCCGGCCGGCCACAACGAAACTAGTACGTACGTACCGACTAGCTCACGACGAGCCGATGGATCGAGTTGAAGCAGCTCGTCGAGCTTGAGCTATTTTGACAGCTCTAGCTAGCAGCCAACACTTGCCGCTGATCGACTAGCTAGCTACCATGGATGGACCAATTAATAATATATGCTAGTTTCAGGGAGAAGCACGGACG